>RXPK01000833.1:0-183896 GCA_004143645.1 Protaetia brevitarsis | reverse complement strand
CAATGACATTACAGTCACTTAAACTTCATTGAACCATGGTTTCGCTGCTCTGGGCAAATGTTTTGGATCATTGTCCTGTTGAAACGTCCAGCGCAGCGACATGTCTTCAGCAAGCTTTTGTATACACATACAGAATAACCTACGGACAAAAACACCAAGTCCAAGTTCCCCTTTTAAGCAAACGAAATATTCGTCAAAGAGTATGGTTTGCTAAAGAACACGTACGATGGGCAAAGGAGAAATGGTGGAATATATTGTGGAGTTGCGAAACAAAAGTGAATCTGTTTGGCTCTGATAAAATGCATCAGTATGTAAGGCATCAGAAAGAACAGGAATTTTCACCCCAATATACCGTCAAGACCGTAAAACACGGCAGGGGCAACATAATGCTGTGGGACCGCTTTTCCTGGAATGGTGTGGCTCCCATAGGGCGGATAAAACAAAAGCTTACACAAGTTGGATATGTCATTATACTGCGTCAAGAAATGTTTGCTTATTCTGAAGACAACATGCCGATGCGCTGGACGGTTCAACAGGACAATGATCCAAAACACACGTCTACAAAATCAAGTGAGTGTATTGCAATGACCTCAGTCACCCGACTTGAACCCGAAGAAACATCTATCGGAGGATGTTAAAAAGGCAATTAGTGATGTCTGAATTAAAAATACTAAACAACTGTAGCAAGCAGCACAGGAAACTTGGTAATCCACCCCGGGTGAAACATGCCAATGTTTGGTAGATTCTATGTCCCATAAATGTCAGTACAGTCTCGTTAAAATTCGTTGTTTTTTTATATTTCGTTTGAAAGCAGTGCTTAATTTGAAGTGTACCTATTATTTTGCACGGCCAATTTTTGCATATTCACTAAATCTTTACCTATTCAATAATATTTTTAAATAAATTTAATATTTTCTGTGTTCCAAACGGTGATCACTCTTAGTAAATTGTGAATCATTAATACATATTGACTAATATATTTGCTATCAGTGTATTTGTATGAATATTGCCTTATACCTATTTTTTTGCAGTTCACTGTATGTTCAATATCACAAATTTACATTATATTTTATTATAAACAATTTAACAAAAATAAGTTTCTCGAACAGTAAATAGTGGCCTCGCCGTTTATTTGTTTGTTTGAAGGTATCTATATTGGAAATGAATTTTTCAACAGCTGATATAGTATTTAGTACTCACACTGATATCAATACTCTGTATATCAACGATGTTATGAAACTGATTTTTTTTTTCATAGATGGCTGATAAAACTTTCATGCTACTACTAGGATAAAAGTTTTAAAGTAAAATTCTTATTAGTTTAAAAAATTCTAATGGGCCAGTTTCCTGGGGGTATTGTATGTAGAAAAATTATCTGTTTAGATATAAGAGGACAGTATGCTTTCAATATAATAATATTAACAAAAGAAACAACTTACCATCTGGTTTATCTAAGTAAGTTATACATTCACTAACAACGGGAGGTATCACAACATTGTAGTTTTGTTTTATAAACTGTAAACTAACTCCAAATTGTTTCGTAGGTTCTATACTTTCTAAGTTTCTACTATCAACTTGTGTGGAACTAGTTTTTCCCCCTATCTTCTTATCATATCTACAAAATAGAACTTACAGTTAATAACAACCTACTTTAGTATTGGAAACATACTCTTTTATTTCATCAGGTATAGCTAATTGCTCCAATTTAATATGGTCATTCAATTCCTTCAAGGAATGTATGTAGTTTAATTTTTTTCCAAATTTTACACTTATAACTGGTCTGAATACTTGGGAAATAATTTTCAGGAAGCTCGTAGGATGCACCACATATAAGGCTTTCAAGTTTTTCTTATATTTTCTATCAAATGCTTTATAAGCTTGCCACAACCACGCAATAGATGGTTTGTTTTTACTGTTTAAGCCATAATGGAAATATATTAAACTATAATCTTGTTCTACATATAAATCCAATGTATGCCTCAAGTATCTGGTAAGAAAAACATATTATCATTAAAAAAATATCCATTAAAAATGACTTTCTAGAGTAGCCACATGAAATATAAATTCAACGAAGCAGAAAAAATTCTTCAAAATATTACTCACTCCAAAAAAATATTATGATTAATTTTATCTGTCGGAGGTAATTTACATGCATAAACAACAATCACTTTTCTTCCATCTGAGTCATCTCCTTTGACATCAACAATGCCATATCGTGCGATTTCATTGAAATTAACACGTCTACTTCTGGATACGTATCCACAAGGCTGCTAAAGCTAGCTGGTCCATTAAGCAACTCATCAAAATTTTCATCCGTAAAATCAGAAACTGGGGAACCCATGCCATTTGATTCCGCATCTACTAAATCTATGAATAGTTCTGGGGAAAAAACAGATCAATTAACTTTTTTGAAATTCAAAAAATTAAAAATAATTACCTCTATTATTAAGCGCGTCTGGTGTTTGTAACAGCTCAGTATCATCAAACTCTAGATTTGGTTCATAATCATGGTAATCTGATAGGCTTGGATATGGTTCTTCGCACTCTACAATGTACATAGATAAAGGATGATAATATAGACGTGAAATGATAAGAAAGCTTTATTTACCAGGAAGATTTTTTGTCGGACTCATTTTGTTATCCATGATTTCTTTCTATGTGAAGATAAAAAAAATAACGCTCTCAAGTCATTTCCCCAAATATCACAAAACAAACGCCACTCCCCTCGTTTACGTTAGCTGATAAAAAAACCAACTACCTATTCCAGCAATGAAGTGATTTGATAATTTCCGAATAGAATTGCGTTTTAGGAAATTGATCGTTCTGAAGAAATAAATTCGTTTTTGTTGTGGGTACGTATTTTGACATCCAGCACAAGAACTACAAAAAATATTGGTGGTGGTTGACAGCTGATTCGTTCGTGAACAAGCGCACTCGCACTCAACCATCACTCAACAAAATTTCAAAATTATACGCGTAAAATAATGATTTATATTCATGATGTTCCCTTTATTATTTGTGACACGTAAATTTGTTATTAATATGCAAATATTGAAGTGGCTACTATACGCGTATATCCGTTATGGATACACGCATATTTTGTATGCTGTAGTTGAATATAGAATTAAATTTTTATACATTGGGCTGTATGTGGTAAATATTTAACATATAGCCTTTTCTCTCAGAGTCTATTTATTAATGGTGTAATGAGAGACCGAGTTCTTAAATTCATAAATTTATTCATTATACTTTATCACTATCTAAATAATGTAATAAACAAAGATGCTACAATCGGTAGACCTCTATGTATTATGAATCATTAATGATCATCGTTTTTAAGTTTTAATCTATAGACTGCTGTTAAACGTTTCCCATTTAACCAATTTTGTATTTCTTGTTTCCTTTCTTCTGGTACCTCTACCTAGGTTTGGCCACTTTACTGCGAGTTACCTCTATATGTGTACCCCATTTATTCTAATAGACGAATTTCGCTTAATTATTTTTAATAACTTTACGTTAAAGCATGAAGTTATTTCTACAATTTTGGATCACAATTAGAGTTATTTTAATACTTTTCTGTTGAAGTTACTAAAAATAATTTCAGGAAATTTGCATATTAATTGTATCAATATTGTCTTATCAATACAGTTAATGCAATGAGGTCAATTTCTACTTTTCCTGTAAAAACACTTGTAGTTATACTTGCATTTTTACTTTACTATCGCAGATGAGTTCTAGTAGCAAAATTTTAATTTCCCGCAATTATTTTCAGTAACTTCAACATTGAGACATGAAATTACCAATGATTTTTTTATAGATGTCTTTCTGTTGAAGTTATTAAGAATAATTGTTGGAAATTTAAATTTTGCTACTAGATGAACAAAGGCAACAACATATATATTTAAAAAAATATTTTGGAGAAAATCTTAAACTTGCGTAAATTGTACTTTTAATCTCATTTTTTCTGATTTGGATATTTTTCGTTTTTTTTTCATAATTATTAGGAATTGGAATCACTTTTTCATCGCGTATTTTCGGATTTTTGACATGTGCATTACACAACCAAGGAACGAGAACGTGTAAGCAAGAATGAACAGCTATATAGATAAATTTAATGCTTCACCTTTTCTGAGTTTATTCTAACAAATAAAAAGCTAAGTTCGCCTTTTATCAAAACAGTTGACATTTTAATTTTCGCTGGTTTAGCCAATAGCAGTCAATTTTGCTACGTGCGAATATCCAATCGATTTGCTTTTTTAGCTCTGAAGCGTTCTTTTATTTCCATCAGAGTAAATCCCTAGTAGCAAAATTTAAATTTCCCACAATTATTTTAAGTAACTTCAACAGAAAGCCATCAAAGTAATTAAGTAGTAATCTAATGCAAACTCATTGGTAATTTCGTGTTTTAATGTTGAAGTTACTAAAGATAATTGCGAGAAATTTAAATTTTGCTACTGGGGAACTCTTGCGGCGTGTTTTATATTTAATTTAGAAATACTTTAGTGTACATTTTTCCGCTCGGGATTATGATCAAGATCTCGCAGATTTTGCATAGTGGAGAAAGGTAACCTAATATGAGCCAACCTTGATTTGTTACCTTTCTGTATTTTTGTAAGTTGTCTTTTGGAGATTTCTTTTAAAATCAGTGATAGCGCCACTATAGGTTCCCGCTCTCGCATTCGTTCTTTTATTCCTATATAACTAGTTTGTATCTGATATCATGTGGTCAAGAAAATTTCCTGATCGCTCGAAGGAGTAGAAATTCGAACGTAGCAAATAAGTGGACTGAAGATCAAGAATTATTGCCTCTTGAGATCAAAGGTGCCGAACAGCGTCGGCGCTGTTTGTTCGTTCTTTTGAGATGTTTCTTGACAGGATATCCTGAATAGGACAAGTTCTAGAAATCTCTATCGTGATTCTAATCTATCATAATTAACGCAGTTGTTTCCATGTTGGCAATTTGTTTCTTCTCATGCTATCACAAAATCAACAAAATAAGGCAATACATAAAATATTCTCATTACATTTTATTTCGTAATAATTAATGTTTTTAATCTTTTGCGTTCTAGACCATTTGCACTACCCGTATTTTTAACTATCGGTAGCGCCCACCCGTATTAATTTGGTATTTTGCTTGTTCTAAAAGTTTGAGTAAATTCGCCAATACTAGTGATAAATTGCGCACTTTGATACATATCCCTAATAGCCTAATTTAAATTTCCCGCCACTATTTTTAGTAACTTCAACGTAGACATTAAAATAACTATCAATAAAGTACAAAAAAAAGGGTAATTTTATTTACAACGTTGAAGTTACTGAGAATAACTGCGGGCAATTTAAATTTGGCTATGTGGGATTCCTCAGCCTTTGCTACATACTGCGTAAATTTTTAGGACATATTAATCAAATTATATATGCTATTCCTTTTACATAGTCTATTTATATACTGTAAATAATTTATTTCTGTACTTATTTGAGAAATTACATAAGGCAGAGACTAATATCAAAAGCTGTAAAATATTTATTAACTATATAGGTATCAAATTTATTTATATAAAATATGATAAAATTTAATTAAAACAAGATAACATGTTGACATTACAATATTTACTATAATAAATAATATAACCTTTTAGGTTAAATTTTAGCAGGACCTATCCTTTCTACCATATAATCACTCTAAAACATATTGATCGTAATTTTCCTACAAAATTAATAATATTTAAACGCACCGTAACGAACCAGAAACTATTTGGTTTAAATATTTGCCTAGATAGAAAACCCATCTCAGAAACTGGAGATATAATATGCAGATGTAAATGTGAAATAGAATTAAAAGGTGGCCAATGAAAACCAAGTCTAATATCATTAACGTCACCACCATTCTCTATTAAAACCCTTTTGCCAATATCAATCATTTTTTTTACTACAAAAAAAAATATATAATAGGTTATAATCATAGTTTACGCCAATGGAGCCCACTAACATAATGGAAAATCATCAGTTGTTAAACAATTTGCAGCTTTTATATGTCTTTTGGGGATAACTAAATAATGATGCTTTGTCGCAGGTTTAATATCCTTAAAAACCATTACTTCTTCATCTTCATAAAATATTTCTGCAGATTCTTGATGATTGATTATTTTACAGAAGATACACTTGGAAGCATCCATTTGGTCTGGAAAAATTGAGAAAACACCTAAACAAATAAACCTTAGGAAGATTTGCATTCCATAATAGTATGTTTTCCACATCACCTTTGTAATGTCAACAGGTATAATAGCACCAATAGCACTGAGGTAGCAGGTGACGAATTACAATGATCACAAGTATTAATTTTTTTTTATATTAAAAAAAAACTTGAAAGTCCATAATTTGATGTTAAACCTGAACCACCCGCTGGAGACTTGTCATGTTGAATTTAAATATAGCGGGTATTTCCATGACTTTAAGGCTGCGTTCCGAGTCGCGCATAATGCATATTATGCGTCTGATGTAACGATATATCGTTCCGATTTAACATGTATGGGTGCATAAAGAGTTTTGCCGCGAAATTAGTTTAGACACTGACGGAGGCTAGAATGGAACATACAGCGCATAGGAAAAAAGGTAATGCAGTCTATGCGTAGCATATGCACGACAAGTAAATCAGAACGCTCACAGTGTTCTATGTCATAAAATGCGCGACTCGGAACGCAGCCTAAGTTGTGGGTAAAAAGAACTAAATGAGAACTGAGAACTAATGTTTGCAAAAATCATGCAAAATATCATAATGCAGCGATTCAATATTTTATAACAAACGATGTGTACGAAAAAAAATACTAGAAGTGATTTTAGGGATTTTGCTTACTCTAGTACTGCTCTAGTATTTATCTCTGCTCTAAAGTATCAAAATGTCAAAATCATATGTGTTTGCGAAGTTAACTGATTTTGTCATTTTAAAATTACAGTTTGTGAAGGGAATTGTTTAATGTCAAATATCAGTAACATAGTAATAAGAGATATTTAATAATATAGGAATTAGTATAGCATATAAAAAAATGAGTGAGGTACTAGAACCTTATTTGGAACTTTCCAATAATCCAGTGAGATTTGAAGCAGTGAATCAAGTAACAAACGTATTTTTCGATGATTCTAACAAACAGGTAAAAAATTTATTTATTACAAGTCAGCTCGAAACACATAAAAGTACATATACATGTTTGCGTTTTCCCTTTCCAATTGAATTAGAACTTTCAAATTCCTTGCAAAAAACATTAAATAGTTCTGGAAACAAGTTCTTTATGGTATTTTTTTCTAATTTGCATATTAATTGGCCCTTTTCAACTTAAGATATTCCAGTAAGTCTTTTATAAATCTATTAACACATTAGTGCCATTATAACTTAGAAATGCATCCCGTCTAGTGTGTTTATAGCTTTATTGTGACATCAAATTAGAAAAACTTCTTTGTTAAACCTGGTCATGCTACATCTGATTAAAACGCAGGTGTAATTACCATAAGGTTGAAAGAATTATCATTCGGAAAAAAAGGTGAAATGTTGAAAATGTTAGCTAAATATATTTAGAAAATTGAATGGTCCTAATTTTTTTGGAAACCACTATTATTCCATAAATAATTGATACAATCCTTTGAACAGGATTTGAATACAAATAAGAGTTCTTTAAAAAACTGTGAACAAGTTACTGACAATTATTACGAAAGTGATAGTATTTATTTCACTGCTGAAAATGAAATTGAAACACCACCTTTTATGGGATTGGAGTGGACCAATTTTTTAACTCCAGCCGATATTGATAAAAGCAGTAATTATAAACATTATTTTAATTGATTTCCTTTATTTGCATTATTACTTAATTCCAGAGATGTTAATGAGAACAGAACTTAAGAAAACAATTTGCAAATGTTTCGCTGAGGAAAATATAAAGGAAATCAAAAATACAGGCAAGAATGATATTAAGAGAAAGCCAAACAATTTTGATAGATACATTGAGGAAGTTGTAAAGAAGAAGAGCAGAAAAATGCAATATATGGATGAGAATTATTTTTTAAATACCCCTATAGATATTTGTAATAACGAAATATTTCATAACATAACAAAATTTAACTGTGGCATTAATTTAAAAGAGAAAACAGTATGTGATGAATATGAAAACACTAAGAAAAACGAAACTAACATAGTAACGGAGTGCAATACAAATGCCTCCAAAGAAACATTAACAGGCAGTGTGGATTTAAATAATAATTGCTTAGAGAAAAGTAAAAAAATTAATATTATTAGTAATATTCAATTATTTCCTCCTATATTTGACCTGAACTCAATGAATAATAGTGTTAGAGAATTAAGATTGAGTAGTAAAAGTAGTTATGCTGATGTTTTACCATTTAATTCTGTCGCTGAAATAAAAAACAATGCGATAGAACTTGAAAAACGTGATAATTTTAACTCTAAATTAAGAAATAGTGAGCCATCTGCAGAACTTATCCAAATAGAAGATAGTGATGAGGAGTTGTATTTATTGAAAATATTAAACCACCTAAAATTTACGACTGTCCTTCGCGTGGAAATAATCGCACTACTCTTTTGACTGAAGGATGGTTAAGTAAATCTAATCATACATATTTTACATGTCCTATATGTAAATGTAAGTTTAGGGATGGAAGCAACTTTAGAAGACATGTATTTCTACATGAAAGTGAAAAATACAAGTGCAATATCTGTTCTAAAACATATAGAAGGGAATATCATCTCAGGCGACATGCTCAAAAAAGTCATAATTAGACAACCTAATATTCAAAGTTAAATTGATTGAATGGTTGTTACATTAATTGCTGAACTAATTTTGGTATTTGTATTTAAATACATATTAGATTTGCTGTTTACTTAGTTAATTATTATATATTTTTAAAGTGTAGTAGGTTTTTTTTAATTATTATATATTCATACTTTTTGTAATTGTTAATCTGGTTTATCAATTTTGCGATATATAAACAAATGTTGTTACGACTTTACTTCAAAGAATTATCTTAAAAAGTTTGAAACTGCAAATATACATACTTGAGAGCAGTATTTATATAGATTCTTATTTTTGCTCCCACCTAAATTAATTTTTCGATTAATTTCTTTGCAGGTATAGTTTTATGGTTTTATCTTCTAAAAATATTGTTTTCTAAAACTTTAAGGTTTTTATTTTGCAAATTGGGAATAAACACGTAAAATTATATTAAAATATCATGCACGCAACTCCCGAATTTTTGTTATTATACTTTAGTGATTTCATCCGATTCTTTAAATTAAACGTCATTCATTTCATCAAATTATTTTTATTACCCGATGGATTTTAAAAATGTTCAAGAATAGTTCAGTTAGTTTTTAGCCTATATATTGAAACTTGAACAAAAAGTAACCCTAGTAACAAAATTTAAATTTCCCACAATTATTTTTAGTCACTTCAACAGAAAGACATCAAAGTAACTAGTAATCTCATACAAAATAATTGGTAATTTCGTGTTTCAATGTTGAAGTTACTAAAAATAATTGCGGGAAATTTAAATTTTGCTACTAGGGAAACTGGTTATTTCAACCGCGCGTACTGCTTTAATTTATATCAAAGCATAAATATTTTAAAATATAGAAATCGCCTGCATGTGGGCAATACCATTCAAAAAATCCAGAACCAAAAAAACAGTTTTAACTCAACCCTGACATTAAAAGCTAAGACTTTTAGTATCAGGGATGGATGGATAATGGAATGTCATGTATCGGTAACGTTAACGCCGAAGTTGTAACAGCTATTCTGATCTATTCATCTTCAAAATCAAGAACATGCAAATTTTTAACTAAAATCCAATCATTTTTTTCGTACATGTCCTTCTTAAATTTTTTTGTAAAGTCTCTAAATTTGCCCTTTGTGGTTTGCGTGAAATTAAGTTCTGGTTTTGGTCTGCCCATACTTTTAACTTGAATTTTTTGTTCATAACTAAACGAATTAAAATTGTCTTTCAAATATTGCACAGTAAAACTATTCGCATCAATAGTTCTTATTTATATATTGTTTAGTGTTTACTTACAATACTACTTTGTTTGTTTTGTGTGCATTTCATTATCTTTTTTACGTACTGTATATTTCATTTCATTACTTTTTTTACGTACTAACTATGCGGCGTAGTTTTTAACTGCGGCTGCGCTGTTGCCAATTTATTTTTGTTTTTCTAAAAAATCAATTATTGTTTGTATTTTTGAGGGAAATGTACGTTTTTTGGGAACAGGTAAAGATTTACGAGTTTAAGTTTGTGATTTTATGTGCGAGGGCTTAATAAACGTATTGCTGTAGATGAAGTACCTTAAACGAAAATTTAAATCAATGTTTTAAATAAATAATAGATAGTTTTTTTTTAACAAATATATTGTCTAATTTCCTTTTTTTTACAAAGTTAAATTTAAGATATTTTATAAATTAACACTAAGGATTTAAATTGTTACAACCATGATTATTGTGTTAATTATATCAACTTTTATCATCTACAATTCTTTGAAAATCTTATACCTGAAACTAAAATATAAAATTAAATTTAATACAGAGCTGTAGTAATTACTCATCTAAACTGCACGAATGTGATTAAACATTGAGCACTGGCTTAATATCAGCAATAAATTAATAGATTATTATATTAAAATTTTTAAATTCCAAGCAAAAGAAAACAATACATGTGAGCCACCCCGATATCTATATCACACTGGCTCTCTCGCCCGCACGTACGAAGCAGAGAGCCAGAAAACACACAAAAAACCTGGAAACAAATCCGTCCAATACGGAAAAATATAGCAATAGTGAAATAAATAATATAATGTTATATATATTCACGAAAATTCTGTTAAAACTTAAAGTATAACGAAATACACCGTTATCCTAAAATATCAAAACAACTTTCAAATGAAAATAACATTAAGTTAAGAAATTTATTCCGATAATTGTTTTTTTTTTTTAAAAAAAACTACAGCAGTATATTATTTAATAAATTAAAATAATTACGCACCCTTGGTTTCATTATAAAACTGTCATCAACAAACAGTATTAGTTCTTATGGTAGTTACGACCTGTGAACGGTGAGTCATTCATAAACAAAACATATATACTATAGTTTATCCGTAAAACACGATATCTGAACGTTGATGTCGATCGATTTGTTAACATGACCCGAGAACGCAACGAAAGCGAGCACAGGAGCACATTCAATTTGTGCACCGTTCATATGGAATCTGCCGTATTCCTCCCCACCTCCGCTACGTGCTTTATACGGCTAGGCATTGGATAAAATCAACGTAGTCCCGCCTACTCGGCGCACGTGCTGCGTGGTCGGTCCCTTGCTCGCGATGTACATATGTATGTATGTATAGAAAGGAACGTCGCGTCGTTTATTCGTTTCGCTACGTTATATTTCACGAATATATTAAGATCGAGTAATAAATTTTATTAGTTTGTAATCGACGATTTGTTTAGGAAGTTCACGTGCTCATGTGCTCTTATACAGAAACCGCCACTGATGCTGCTCCATATACAGGTGTCCCACTGGATTCATTAGAATTTTTCGAAGTTCTAGTAGGAATTTCAGTTTGAAACTAGCATAGTAGTCATGGCAGACTATGATCTATTTAAAGAAAATATATTCAGCCTCATAGGAGTTTTGGTATACAGGGTGTCGAAAAATTCTAATGACCCAGTTCAGTGGGACACCTCTATAGTGTGTCCACGGATAGAGTTGAGAATAAAAAAAGTACCTTTTTCGTTGGCAGTATGCCAAAATGTTGTTCAGAATGAAAAATTATGACGGTATGCAAATTTTCAGTTATCGGCCTATTTTGTTAAAAATTGTTTGTCAATTTTGTTTAAGGTAAAACACTATTTCCGTTCACAGTATGCCAATATGTTACTAAGAAGAATTAGTTGGGGCAAAAAGTTACAAAGTCTTTTTTAGTCTTTAAATTTTTATTAGATTGATCGGCCTACTTTGATAATGATGATGGAGTTAATAATAGGTGGAAAAAATAATAATAAAACAGTACTTTGCCTAAAATGAAAACATTTTTACACGCTCGGCTATCAGTGCGGAGTCTGGAGTTCAAATCTCACTCTGGTCAGTTACGATATTCGATTTTTCCGGGGTCGTAATGTTGATTAGGGAGGAGAGGGCCTGACAAGCGAGAGCTTAGTCATTACAACCCCTTAAAAAAAATTAAACACATGTTATGCCCATTATCTATAGTTTACCAGATAATCAATGTTTTATGAAAAATAAAGTAAAATCACCCAAATGGTTTCTTTTTGGCAGCTACATAATAACTGTGAAAAAAAGAAAACGTTTTCTAAACACAATTGTTTAATTTGAAAACCGCAACTATTATCACTAAAATAAGTTCGAATTGGAGTTCTAGTTTGTAAGATATTTCTAATAAATTTGGTTGTTAATTAAAACAGAAAGTGGAAATATGTTTCACAATAATTATGATCTGATATTAAAGCAAATCATGAAAAAAAAAATATTGACACCAAAGCGAGAAAATCGCATGTGAGAAATGACAGGTTTATTTCTGCGTTCTTAAAGTTTTTTAGCCGGTCTTTAGTAATTGAAGGGTGCACAGGAATAACGATCAAAGCCCCTTTTTTGTGAAAATGAGATAAGGGTGCTATTTTGTAGGAAATTCTGAGTATTATAATAATGCGCGTTCAAACTGTTTCAAAAACGGTCGTAGTCCGTAGAAATCAAAGTTGCTATAATCAAATATAATACTAGTATATATTTATATTGTATTTGCTATAATGTAGTTTTGTTTTGAAGGCAAACTTTAAAATGCATTTATCTCTTAATGTATGAATACGGACTTTCATCGTTATTCCCGTGCACCCTTCAATTATTATTGTATTTAAATTTTTGTATTTATTTATTTGTCGTGTAGTGTCGTGTTTTTTTTTATTCGTGAATTACAGGAGACTAAATAAAATATGTATAATTGTTCCTCTAAAATTTATCTGGGATTATACATTTTAAACAATATTTATTTTCGCGTCGTAGGTATTTGCTGTTCGTTCTGGAGGTGTTATGGGCGTGGTTGTTAAAGGGCCTACAGAGAATGATCGTCCTATCAATTTCAGAATGGAAGATCACGGACCAGTCATATCGATAAAATTTTCACTTAACAAGAAAATATTAGCTGTTCAGCGTACAACTTCCTCCGTCGAATTTATGAATTTTAATGGAACTTCAATTGAGGCAGAATATTCTCAGAGTTGCAAAAAAAATTCTAGCGTACTAGGCTTTGTATGGTCTCAAAATAATGAAGTAGCCCTAGTCACCGATCATGGCATCGAATTATACTTGGTGTTACCTGAAAAGAAGAGCTTGAAGCATTTGAAAACAACATCGGTTACAGTGCAGTGGTTTGTGTGGTGTCCACAAAATAAAATCGCCCTCCTAGCTTCAGCGCATGGATCTAATTTACAACCAGTCATGTTTAAACCTGGTTCTGTTAGCAAATTACCTAAAGTTGAGAGTAAATCGACCGTTTTTTTTTTCTGTTGTAATTGATGTAACTCATAAATGTTATAGCTGAACCGGGTAGAATGGCGCTGGAAAGAGATGTAACATTGGCTACTTTATATAAAATCCCTTCCATATTGGTAGTTCGACATCAGAGTGGACCTCAAACTGCAGAAGTTCATATTCATACAATGAACGGTCCTAGTCAAGCACCATTAAAAACTCATGTATTAAGATTGGGTTTGTCAGGAAGGTTTGCTATTAATGTCGTGGATAATTTAGTTATCGTGCATCACCAGGTAAATCTGAAAAAAGAAAAAAATAATAAATGATATGACCATTTTACTGAATTCGTATTTTAAGGCATCTAGGTGTTCACAAATTTTTGATATATCATTACCTGGTGAAAGCGACGGTATTGTAACATACCACACCAGTGTTGGACCTGCGCGTTCTTTAAAACCGACTTCTTTGGCTTTACCTGGATTGGTGGAACCACAAACGCACATGTGTGAACTATGTATCTTTTCTTAGCTCTTATGTAAATTTAAAAGTTAGATAAAATTTCTTAATAAGAATAGATTCTCCAAATGGGTTGTTTTCCAGCCGAATATTGTGATTGACGCCAAACTGGGATGTCTGTGGTATATAAAGCTTTGCTTGACAGAGCTTTGCAACCAAATCACAGATTTAGCTGTATGCACTCAATTAGCTTTAAAACGTTCAGGAGCCAAAGATGTATTAATGAATGTAAGTTCCTTACAGTTAAATATCCTGATTCAAAAGAAATATGTTTTTAGCTGTTACTTAAGCACATGAAACTAGAAAAACCGCCACTGAAGAAATTACAAGAATCCTTCAACCGTATAAACGCAGTTTATAGAGACTCGATAAATGAGGAATTACAAATGCAAATTGCTTCTCCAGTTAACGCGCCAGCCCCATCGAAATCATATTCGACCCCAGCTGTGTTAATCGATCAAAATAACATGTTCCACAATGTTTTCCAAAAATTAGATTCAGAGGAAGAGCTCAAGAAATTAGAATGGGTTCTTATTGCTTATCTAACATCATTATCTGAGAATGGAATCGCCGCTCAACATAATTTGAACGAATTATTAGTAACAACTTTGGTAATACCGTTCCGTAGAAATGATAGAAGAATATCATACTTTAAATTGTTTAGGTTCGCAGAAATAGATTTTCTGCATTACAGCAAATGTTGCAGTACGGTGTGGTATCAGATTCAAAACCATTAGCTTGTTTACTTCTAGCTTTGGGCAATATGCACCAATCTGCTACACAACTTGCTCTGGATATGCTAGCAAGGTTAGGTTGGTATTTCGATGTGTTCGATAATTTCAATGTTTGTAATTTTTGTTTTTGGATTAACAGATGCTACTGAGGAAATACAAGAGATTCTACTTAGTCAGGGACAGTTGTTGGCTGCGTTAATGTTGGCGCAAGATAATTCAAATCCAAGAAAGTTTCTAGAGGCAGCTGAAGAGTCTAAAGACCCAGCGTTATTCCACAGTACCCTATTTTACTTTAGGAATAATCCACAGTTTGCAAATGCATTTTTGAAAGGTACTTTGATGAATCATTGGATTTATTTATTAACGTTACCCTGACTCCATCGAGTAATGAGCGGAGGAATTGTGACAATATCGCCACGGAACCGTAATGTTTGTGTACCATTTGACAGCATTTTTTTCTTTTGTGTGAAAGTTAACAGCTAGCTATAACCTATAAATTGAGTGTGTAAACACTAAATTACAAAGACACAAACATTAATGTTATATTAAACTTCTGACCGACGACGCGGAAGGAGAAACAGTTGCACATAAGACTTATAACTCTTCCAATTGGTTATTCGCTGATCGGTGTCATTTGAAGGAGAGTGTTGTTTTTACGATTTTTTACATTTTCTTTCAGGATTCCCATTTTATCTTTTAAGATTTTACATCAAAAAATTTCTTGGCTTTAATTTTAAATTTATCAATTCATCACTATTTCTCTGTTACCGATTTTTAAATTTCTTATAATCTTTGTAGCTTGATGAAAAGTGATTAGTTTTTTTAGTAGGCTATATAGCTGTTTAACCGCTTCTTTTTTATCTTATTATTAACATTAATTAGAATACATAATACGCATTTTTGCGCCTTCGACCAGAAACACTCATTTTGCAGTGTGTGCCAACTTGTACTGTCAACTCCCTAGTGTCAACATTTCTTTTCTATTTTCAATTCAAAATTAAGATTTGTCGGCCCAAAAAACATTGTGTATCACACGGCCAGAAACTCTTTTGCGAGTATTCGTACTTGTGGGCCTCGGCTACCGTGTCGTCCCACAAACCGTACTCATACTCGCAAAACTGTAGTTTTTGGCCTAGTGATACAAATAACTATTCATTTGTAACATCTGTCACGTAAAAATGATAGTAATGTGCTTTAGTTGGCAAATTGAGTTCTTTATAGTTATTACATCAATTGGAAGTACCTTCTGCATAATTTAAATGGCATGAATGAGATTTTACAGTCAAGAGACCCAAAGATATTTCCAAATGGTTGAATAATAAAATAGTGGCGAATAAAGGAATATTTTTGCGGTGGTGTATGTTTCGCAGCACGACGTTAGATGGACGTAGTGTCAAAACGAATAAATTCTATTACGAAAACCACGACCTGCTTGATGAGTTTAACAGTTTGCTTTATACGGCCTGTCGAGTCATGAATTGGGTTGGCGAGATTGCGACAGAAAAATGTCAATTTAAATTTGAATAAATGTCATATTTATAAGTGATGAAGTTAATATTTTCCAAAATTATACTAATTAAATCGTTCGCTTCATAAAATCCGAACTATTTGGTTTTTTTTTTAATTTACGTTTCACTTATTGATTGTTTAAGTTATATATGTAGTTATTTCTTTACATAATTTTTTACTATTTAGGCTGTCATCAGTTGTACGTGTATCTGCTGTTACTCTTATTTTGACATGTCAAGAAGATAGTTCTCATATTCTCCAATGTTATGCAGATGTCACATTTACCGGAATCTGATAAAGTCACTAGATATGAATCTGCTGTAACATTTAAATTCGAATGATCCGACAGGATATATAAAGCAAACTGTCCAAGTCATCAATCATCTGAGTAACGATAGCTGAACTAAAATAATTTCTTTTCTGGCAGATTTGTGTAAACCATACACAGACGAGCTTTGTTTTTCAAGTTCTTTGTAAAAATTAAGGTGTAACTACTCTTACGTTCATTTTACCTCTATAACACTTCTCGAAGCAAATGAACCATTTCATTTACATTCCAAATTTAATTTTTTAGTTATTTTGTACATCGATTATTCTTGCATCCTTTACATTCTGTTTTGGAACAACATATGTATCATTTGCCTTTGTATATTCCTATTTCTTCACACCCCCTTGATGGGCCATTGCACTACCAACTTGCACATGCTACTGTTGACGTAATTAAAAAAAAATACACCTTGAAATCGATGAAATGCCAACGAACAACTCTTTTGTTATATCAAAAAATGTTTATGTTATCCTTTTGTTTTAGATGAAAGACTGACGCATTATATTCAACGATATAACACGTTACATCCACAGCCAGAAGGGTAAACTTTTATTTAATCTGTCTTATCTAATAAGTTAGTGTTTAGTGAAGACAAAATATCTATATTTTATTGGTTTTAACTAATAGCAGTGTTAGAATAATCTGTAATATATAGGTATTCTTGTCGAAAATTCAATCATGTTTTATTCATGTTGTATTTATTTGTACTGGAGATTCTAAGAGAATTTAGACAAAAAAAATATATCTGAGTTCCTAAAGCATTATTCAAATGGATCACTAGGTAGTAACAAAGCTGTATTAAAAATTTATTTTAAAATTCTTACAAATACTAAAATTATAAATACTGTAATAATCTATTACAATAATATATTTATTTTGTATAATATATAATTTATATAAATAATAAAAATATCACAAAGTGCTAGTTGTTTTTTTTGTATTTACTCATCCACACATATACATACATATTTTCTATTCTACATGTTTCCTCTTATTAAACACTTATGTTATAATAATATTGCGTGTATATATACAGGGTTTATCAAACTTGCTCTGTACATTTCGAAATTGCATCACTGACAGATAAACTTTAGTCTTTTTTCGACTTAAATGAAATTTTAACGTTAGATTGTTTGAAATAAATATCACAATATTTATTAACATTGGTACTAGGAAAAAAATGAGTGCATTAATTAGGAATAATAAATTTTTTTTAATGGTTGTTCATTATTTATCTCCCAAAATGTAACTATCTTCGTCAAAATTTCTTGAGTAACCTGAAGAGGCGATTCTACAATTGTAAATAAAAAGCAAAGATAAGCAATTTCTAAATAATTACTTGGACAGATATGTTAAAATAATTAACATGTAGAGCCATCTGTCAGGCTGGACTAGAAATAACGTTCAGGTTAAAAGTGGCCTTCAAGATCAGGTCTTATCCGTCGTAAAACCGAAGGGTTTGATGACTGCATTTTCTTTCTATTTTTCAGTGGTTCAATGCTAATAGCTGGAACTCTGCATAGCGGGCACGATCTAGTATCATTCGTTACAGCAAAACATTCACTGTGAAAACAATGGCCGCATCCCCACAAAGATATATCTTTTGTTTCATCGCTCGAGTAAGTATTTACTAGTTGTTGTTGGCACAAACTACATATAGGCGATCGTACGGAAACAGCTTTACCACTGTTGAATAACACTTTAGCTAAGCCTAAAACGAATATGAAATAATCTCTATGCTATTAAATTATTATTTCCTTACCTTGATGTAAATCTTTTTCTAATAATTTAAGCGTAGTAGATATCATTCTAATGTCATGTGTATAATCAGCCATTATGCCTTCTAACAAGGTTTTAACATCGCCAAAACTGGCGTCAGAAACTAGTTCCAGTAACTGAGCTGGAGGGACATGAGGAGCTGCAGCATGAAGTAACTGTCTGGGAGACATTGGGCCTTCGCCGTTTGAATTCTTCACCAATTCCAACCAGAGATTTTGCGCACCTTCCGAGTCTAAATGTTCTGCGCCTCGGACACATAGTTCCACGGCTTCGTTGCCCATTCTATTTTCTATCAACAAATGCAGAGCTTTGGACCATTCTCCCATTTGTTCGAGAAGAATAGCTGTCGCTGAGGATATTCCATGGTTTTCAGTGATTTTTAAAGCTTCTTCGACCCTACACAGTCCCAGTCTCACGTAACCGACTACATGATTTGGATTGCGAATACACAACAATTTTAAATATTTTTCCGCTATTCGCGGAGGAATTTTAATATCACTATAAACTATCTCTGCCAAAAACGGATATTGCAAATCATCTTCACTTTCTATGCTAGCAAATAACTCGTCTAGCAGAGTAGGAAAATGTTCCGCCACTATATCGGCAGTCCTTTTACTGTTCACTTTGACTAGATATTTAAAGTTTACAATAAATTGTTCTTGAACACACCTCTCATTCACATTTATGTATGTTAGTATGTAACCAAACACTTCGTTCTTCCTTACTTCATCCTTAAGGTAACAATCAATAATATTTGAGTAGTCTTTTTGCTGTTCGTAAATAAATTCAGCTACACGATAACATTTGGATTTAAGCGCCATTTGTAATGTTTCATCTAATGTAAATGATGATAATTTGTTAGCATTTAAGAAATCTAGCCATGCCTGTTCTCGTTCGGAATGATCACGGAATGATATTTTGTCGGCCACGGTGTTGGTCAATGACGTGATTATTTGATTTACCATGTTCTCTTCTAATTTTAAGTTATTTGTTGTAATCATGCGACATATAAAGCAAGCTAAATTAATAACTTGGCTTTCCTGAAGAATAACATACTTTATTAATGGCAATCATTTGTTAAGACAATAGAAACTTACGCTGAAGTCCGGGACATTGACAATTTGAACAAGTATTTGTACAAGTCGTTCTCTTTGCAACAATCCCATTTCTCCAGAAAATTCTACTTCATTGAAAGCTATCTCCACTACATTGAGAAATTCCCGGGTGTTATATTTTAGTAAAGCTCGCAAATAAGGATACTTTGGTTCACTGTCATCAGCATTCATAGAATGCACTGTTTCTAGGCACCGCAATACATCACTTTTGACTCTAGCAATATCCTCTTCAGGTATTTTACCTTTTGGATAACCCAGCCCTGTCAGACAAGAGAGTACATATACCAGCATAGTATTCCCTAATTTATGATTTTCTGGTGTCAAGTCCAATAGGAATTCTGTTAAGGGACCTGTGTAATCACCAATTGTTTTAGTGGTAATATGCATCCAAGCATTGTACAATTTCTGTTCTTTGCAAATTCTCAATACTTGGTGCAGGTCAAGGCAACTCAGGTCTAACGATAAAAGGACGTTTTCCAGAATCTCTATATCACGTGGTTCAAGATGAGCAACTAGAGCTTGAGTTACACTTGGCGACAGAGTATGTAAGCTACCATTCTGAATGTGATCAGATAACAATAAAAAGAATAAATCCTGATGAACGTAATCTCTAGAGATGGCATCCCATAATTCATTGCACAATAAATCTCTAGAAAAAATAAATTTACTTTATAGATTCATCCACGAAGTCAGATAGAACTTACATCTTTTTTAATTTCACACAGCAATTGACTGCAGCTGTTAAACTTTCTTTATCTAAGGCTTGTTTGTCTAAATTTTTCAAATAACTTTCTAGCAACGATGTCGTACTCTTCTCTCTGTGAATGCCCTCCTCTGCTGCAAGATTTAAAGCTTCGGACCATCGTCCTTGATCACTGAGATACATTAATCTTTCATGCCAAGTTCTTAATTTAACCATATGTACAGCTTTCGTGCCTAAGACTAACAATTGTTCACCTCTACTTGATATGCTGTTATAACAAGCTCTTTCACCGGCCAAAGCAAAAGCTTCACTGACACCGCCTCCTATCGCCAGTGCTTTGAAATGGGCGGAACTATATACTAAACCTGCACTGGTTAATTCTAATACTTCCAGTTCTTTTTGTGATCTAACTTCAACAAGTCTTAAATTCTCACTGGTATCCAAAATGGCCAGGTGTCTGGGACCGAGCCAATGTAAAGCACATAAATTATATGGTAGACGAACCTGTCTTAAGGCAGATAATCTTATTCTATTACTGTTTAAACCTGTGAAAACTATTCTAGTGTAATTCAGCTCTGGACCTCGACCCCACGCTAAAACTGGCAGCCAAGTTTTACCTACTGGTACCAATTGCCAACACAGTAAAGGTAAAGATGTCGGTGACCTCGGAAGTTGTTGACTAAATAAAACTTTCAGTCTTGGTTTAATTATTATTACAATGACCTAAAGTAACAACATCTAAATTATTATTCCTATCTGTAAGTGCATAGTGCGTGATACATATTATAATGGGTTTGTTTTGGTTCCTAACACCAAAACGGTTCTATTACTATACCAAAATTGCGCAGTACTGATTGCGCTGTAACAAAAATTCTAGATGATTATGGAACTGTCCTGAAAATGTGTTTAAGAAAAATTTCGATCAATCTCTCATTGGTTGTTATTCACGTGATATATTAGTTCATTGCGCTGAAAGTGATAGCTCTGCATGCATTTAGAAAGCTACATTATCGACGTGGCGTTGATTTGTAACGCCTCGTACACCTGCGCATAAACTGCATTGAGCGAAACCAACAACAAATTTTAAAGTTGTTGAGACATTTCAATGTGCTTTTATATTATAAATGGTCGGAATGATATGGGTATACCAACATGCAAATATTTTAAGCCTCAATTTTTGTTTTAAATATGTTCGGAACTTGACGTCTTCATTTTTACTTTACGGATGTTTATGCGCATGTAGACAAAGCTTAATGCAGTGTTGTTGCATGTTGTTTTATGTTGAAGATTATTATGTTACTATTGTTGTTATTATAGTTGTGGTTTGTGGTTATAGTTCGTTTTTAGTTTAATTTTCTGCGTTGTTTTTTTTTTATTATAGAAATAGAACTTCAGTGACATTTGTTTTTATTGTATTCAAATGATTAACGATTTATTGTGAACAAAGGTTAGTGATGTAAAATTGGGAATTCTTGAGAATTTCAAGAAGTATTTGCATAAACGATGTCAAAGGCCCATTAATTGCGGCGTATTGAACTGCTCTAATAATGTGAAAGACACGTCGTTGTACATAACTTTGTTTAGTTACTATAACTTTTATAAATAAAGTATCTTTATATATTAGTTCAGTGCTGTATTTACATCTAGACTTTATCATATGTACGTTTAAATGCCAAATAAAACTCTTGAATATCAAATCACCAATTTGAATGTACCGCCAGATTAGCTGCACTTTGGTGTGCTGAAGTCGGTGGCGCGCAACCTTGTCGACAAAGTAGAGCATAAGATTCCACTCAAGGGTAGAGTCAAAACAACTTGAAAATAACGATAACATAATCTTTGTGGCTATAATAATTTTGTTTACAAAGTATTTGTTAAATAAACAATTAGGAGATTTAAATTAGGATTGATAAATTAAAAATGATCTTTTTATTATTTCACAAATACTCATTTTGTATATTACATATAGATGATTTGGTCACATATAATCAGGACTCTCAGTAAGTGGTTATTTACTTGCGTGACTTTTGATAAGTAGTTTCTGTGTAAACTGTGTAGTGTGATCAATGCACAATATAATAATATCTTCCCACCGCCAAGCAGTTCAAAATTAGTCCGCTTAAATTTGCTGGTACCGAAAATACGATTCTCGAACAGTTCCGTTACAATTTAGAAAATACCAAAACATAAAGAGCGCATGGAAAAAGAACCAAAACAAACCGATTATAGTACATCAAAATGTAATTTTGTAACGCACTCACTCAGGTGATAAAAAATTAGTCAAACCATTTTTTGCATACATATAGGTCTTTCAAGCTAGCGAGCTGAAGTTGTCAGATTAATATTTTGACACTATCAGCCAATTTAACTCGGACGGGTTATAATTACAGATAATCAAAATACACTATTTAAAAATTTAGATTCTATTTAGAATTATGGCAGCATAATATTCTTGTCACAATTCTATATAAATGGTAAAAAAAAGACTCAAACAAACCTCGCACAGGACAGGCATTTCTTACCGTGAAATGTTAGTAACATTGATACACAGAATGATTTATTAGCTCACTTTGCCATATGAAACCTCATGCAATTTTAGCAAAAAAAAATATTGGGACATATGTTCAATTTTATTTATTTAAAAAATAGAAGACATTAAAGATCTGATTGCAATTATTTTAATGCTTCAAGACTAACATTTACATAAATCGTTCAAAACTGAAAATGATATAAATACATAATTAGAATAGATGCGAAAAATATCTTCTTGCTTCAATGACACATTCACACAATTCACAATGACGGACTAAAAAGTTTTTCACTCATACGAAAAGGTTTTTCTGTTCTTTGTGACAACTATGGTAGTGTGTTAATTCCTTCTTAATAAACCATTTGCTTCGTATGTCTCCAATAATAGAAATCGAAAGGATTTAAGTCGGGCGATTGCGTTGTTCATGCAATTAGAACCATTACTACGTGTTTTTAAAATGTTGGTTTAACCACTCAACAACTACCCAGCCCCGATGAGGTGGGGCACCATTGGATCACACAGTCACAATAGCGTTAACAAGTATATCTTCAAGAAAGTCAAATTTATTTGAACGAAAATCTATAACCATTTTCAAATGTTTTTCCAATACATGCATGGGCAAATAAATTATCTTTGTCTAATCGCTTGTGAATTTTATAACGCCCAGATATTAATAAATCATGTGAACCAATTATTAATTTTGCTATTATTTTGAATCATTTACATAATTAAAATAAAAAAAATTTAGAAATTTACGGGCTTCTAGCCAAAATAAAAATTTGAAAATTCAGAATTAGATATAATCTTTAAGTAAAATATTTTCAGATTGCTAGCACTTCCAAGCTACATCTACCTTGTTATTTTAAACTGAACACCCTATATATTTTTATATATTTGGATTTACCTATTTTTAAGCTTTATAAATACCTTCGCTTTTTGTAATTTTCCACCACATGCCTAACGGCCAATATCGCTTCAACATTGACATTGCTGCGTATTGCAAGGTCATTTTATGCATAGTCTAGTATAAGCCTCTATACTAAAATTAAATTTTGTCGACTATGGTATCTATTTGACAGTCTTTTATGTTAAACTTAATCTGGATTAGAAGTCTACCTCCACTGAGATTTATAATGACAAGACTGGAATTAATAACAATAGTGCTAAAAATTCAGCAGGCCATCTAGGACTCAGACAAACATCGATTTTTTTGACATCTAATTTTTTTAACAAATTACTTATCGAGATTAGAAATTTAAAATTTTCGAAACTCGAAATAAGATTTAAGAATTATTTAGTCAAAAGGCCTATTACGATTAGAATAATTTTTTGAGTGATCCAGTACTATTAAATAGTTTTATTTAACTTGTATAGTATTTTTTCTTGAAATGTGCAGAACCGTTAGCACCAATTTGACATAAGTATAATGCTGATAAGACAAAGGTCGCTTGGTGGCTTGAAAGACCTTTACAGTATCATTTTCGCTTATTAATGCCCATCAACTAAACTGATAATATATGTCTTTTTACACTCTGGTAATCTCTTTCATTGCAAAATATTTGAACTTTTATTCTAAATGTGATAAGCACACAATAACAAAAATTAAAAGAAAATACTACAACCAATTTTTCAAACACCTGAATTAAGAGTTCAAATACACAGAATTTTGAATTTATTATTACTAAATCAAAGAAGTAAGTTTTAACTAGATGTCCTGTACATTTTTTACTTTTATTTTTTGTAAATGTTATCAAAATGTATTTCACTAACAATACATTTTGCACATTCTGTAATTAAAATAATATTTACCTTTGATAAAGTGGCCATTGCGACAACAATATGATTTCCCAATAATTCTTGCCCATGCACAAGTGGTTCAAAGCAACAAACTTCGCCCCTCGCTCCAGAAAATAAGCACTTGCTATCGGAAACTCTTACGCCTAGCCGCCTACCAAATGTCAAGGAAAATACACAGCCCGATGAATCACTGCATAAAGCTAAGCTGTTAAGTGACGTAAATTTTAGTTGAAGTACTGCAGACTGAGGTGCATGGGCATCTGGTAACCTCCTTATTACATCTCCAGTTAAAGCATCAACCATCGATATATATCCTCTCTCATAACTGTAAAACGATTATTATTATTATTATTACTCATATTATAGCTGAAAATGTTCAAATTACCCAACTAAAAGACGAGTAGAATCTAAATTAAAAGCCAATGCAGATATTGCTCCTTGGTCATTAGTTAACATATCATGACAACACCAGCACAGTTTTTGTTCAGAGTCAAATGCTAAAACATAACCGTGCGATGTTCCTATAGCTACATATTTCACACTGTTTGTAATTACTGTTGGTAAACCAGCTCCAACACGTTCCTAAGATATATACAATACATATAGCCAAATTTAAAAATTTTATTATATCATACTTACACTTGCAGATAAAACTTGTGCAGATATACCTTGTAAAATACAATGATAGAGCAACGATCGGAATTTTACCATCAAACTCTGCAACGAATGCAATGAGGTATTATCGCTGCCCTCTTCTGATTCCATATCCCATAGTATCGTCTCCAGCGACGGCGGTATCGCCGGTGGTATATCGTATTCGATGTCATTTAACTGTGAAAATACATTGCTTTGAAATAACATATTCTGATGTCATATAAACATAATTTAACCTCCTTTATGTCGAGCAACGATTCATCAGAATCTTCAATAACTATTTCGTCCGTTTCAGAACCCATTCCCGTGCTCGCCGTATCTATAAGATATTAAATATTTCTATAATTAATTTCACATTGTTAATTTATTTCTGGGGGTGGTTCATTTATTTACAAACGATTGTGTTGGCACATCTGATAACTAGTTTAAATTGTAACATGAAGTTGTAAGCGATATACATGCCTTTTGCTTATGAGAATTTGGTTTTAATTTGTTGGCACTTCCTCGCTTCAACCACTTGACACGTCTTTTGGCTGACAAAAGTGACAAACACAAAATGTCATTTTTATGTACTTGAGGTTGTTTTTTTTTAAATTTATTTTGTTTTTGAAATGAACGCTATGCAACACCAGTATTGGGTGACTAAAAAGTCGGTATTACGAAAACTTGGTAGTAAGGAAGATGAATGTATCGTCGCATCGGATGCGGAGTTGGATGCAAAGCTGGAACTATTTCGCTCTATATCCGAAACTTGCGTTCAGTTGCAGAGAGTAATTGATTTGTATCAAGAACGTTTATGTTTTTTGGCTCAAGAAGAGAACGCCTTGGGAAGGTACCTAAAGGAATGTGGCAAGAATGAGAAGAATTCTAGTGCTGGTCAAATAATGTCGACAGCAGGGAAGTCACTGTCATATACAGGCCATCAACGATTAACAATTAGACCACCATTGGTTAGATTACATCATGAAGTGGAGACATTTAGAGGTAGAGCTGTGTCAGATACTAGAGTCACAGTTTTAGAGATGGAAAAAGTCAGAACTGAATATAGAGCTGCCTTAAGTTGGATGAAATCAGCATCCAGTCAATTAGATCCTGATACAGGCCATGGTTTAGAAAAATTTCGTAAAGCTCAATCTTATGTCAGATCATCGAAAACAAGATTTGATAGGTACATGTTGGCCTGCTTGCAGAAAGTTGATTTGTTAGCTGCGGCAAGGTGTAATATGTTTTCCCATGCACTTGTGTCTTACCAAAATGCTATTTCCACATTTTCTACAAAAGGTTCAGAAACACTGACAGCTGCTGCTGAGAAAGTTACAGATATCAAGCCATATGAATTTTGCACCATACCTGAGCTGGCTACCCCTATTGAAAATCTAGACAAAGATCAACAAACATTTTTCAATGCTGAATATACTGACAATGAGGATAAAAGTGTAAAAGAAGAAAGTAATGAAAAGTGAGTAACAATACAATATAGGATTGGATAAATTATTGTACATATCTATGTATTTTTTCAGGGATGCTAATTCACTGATTGAAACAACCAGTCTTCTTGGTGAAGACTACTCAATGTCATCTTCAGCACAGGAACCAGTTGATTCCACAAATCAAACGTTACTGGATCTAACATGGCCTACTAACACATCAGACTTTCTAAGTGGTGATTTCATGCCATCTAAATTGATACAAGATGGTGCTATTAACTTTGATATCAGCGGATTTCCTCTTGATAACAAAACTAATTCTGGTGAAGAACCTTCTAAGCCAAAATCAAAAGGAGATACAAGCAAAACCACACAAATGTCATGGTTGAGTTTATTTGCTGAACTGGATCCATTAGCAAACCAGGACAATGTGATGGGTGGTATGGGAGATAGAGCATAATCACGTCATGGAGGGCTTTTTTCCTATATTTTATACTTTTTATGTTTAAGAATAAGTGATTAAATTTCAATGTACCAAAGTATTATTATCGAATACCAAAACATTCCACTAGTCAGAAAATGAATTTTGCACTAGTCTTGAAATAAGATATATTATTATTATTATTGTATATGTTACAAAAGATCTGATCACAATAAAATGATAATCATAAAATAAATTTGGAGTAGTATTATTGAAGATGAAACTCTTTACATATACCAAGTGAATGCACACGAGCTGGTGATGAGAATGTCCGATGAAAAGCTGAATCATTACAAAGCATCAACTCTGTGCTCCATCAAAGGTACTACACGAGAGAATGACAGCTAAATGTCAATTTAAATAGGAAGAAATCTCATTGACAAGTACTAAAGTTAATATTTCCCAAAATTATTCTAATTAATCTGTTTGTTTCGTTAAAAACCGAACTATTGGGTTTGTTAAAGTTGTATTTAACTTTATATTGGTTAAGACGGCGGCAATAATGCTTAACGGTATAACGGTTTCCTTTAAATTTACTCGCACATTATTGCTAATGGAAAACACAAAAATTCAAACTTTACTATAGTTGTCTAGTAAAACAATATTGCTTTTGTATCTTATGTTTCTTACTAATCAATATTTCTTTACTTTATATTAGACTTCTAAACCAGGCTATTAACAGCCGTACCTACGACTATTTCGGCCAACGATCAACCTTAGTTTGGCGTAACAAGAAAATAGTTCTCATATTCTCAAATGTTGTGCAGATGTCGCTATTTACTGATATCGGTGTAATATCAATTAATAGTAAATTAGAAAGACCATTGAAACGTATAAAGCAAACTGCCAAAAACTTGAGCAGGTCGTGGAACGAGAAAATCCATTATGGTATTGTGTTATACCAGTGGTGGAGGTATTTTTAGTTTCTTACATTTTTATGTCAGACATTGATATATACAGGAAATCTTGTGCACCTTATTTGGTTTCAGCTGGTGTAAAGTGAAATAGTTAGAGACTGTTGTTATCACATATTTGCATGCCCATTTTAAGTGAACTCAGATTGTCATTCGTTCTTCGGCATACATTTATTAATAAGCCGCGTTCTGGCCTTAAGAGTCAATTTATAAATAGACTCCCGAGCGAAACTATTTATGATAAGGCAATTTCATCAGGGGCGGCTGGTGCTTACGTTTTACAAGGGTCACTACAATGATCTAATTTCTTCGTATAAATTCGTATTTCGGACGATAGTACACGAACGAATCATTGCATTGGCCCCGCGTGTGACGTATGCACCAGCCGCCACTGAATTTCATGGTAATAATTCTGAGAAAATAGCTAGAGATTTACATACTTTCAGTTAACTATCCCATGAGTCATTTTCCTAACCGAAGCACGATTTCCAACAAAGCATTTCAAAATATTTTCTATTCCAATAACGGTTCAAAAAATAATTTACGTAATAATAGATATCGGTCTTATAAAATTGCGTCATTACAACCGTCGTATGGAATTTTACGAATTAATGATTAACTAATTTTGAGCGGTAGGATATAGCCACACAAAAAAACTTCAGGTGGTCCGTATCCCCAGGTATTATTAGGAATCAAATAATGTCTTTTGTATTTATCACCTTATGTGTAACTTCTAACATGTTCGGCATCAGTTGGAAACTCAGTACTTACTTATTGTTAGGGACTTTTCACTTGCAGCTAATACTAACCCTCCGTAGACACATGGGTCTGTGATGTCCGGCCGTTTTTAAAAGTTCGTGCATTTCTCGTGTTTCGTATCACTTTCCATTGAGATAACAATAAAAATTAATTCTTATCCATAAAGCAATGCCTGATCTCTTTCTATAGATCCCGGAATACTCTCCTGATTTTTTTCAGATTTTTTTTAAACAAGTCGAAGTATGGTAAAAAATGCTCGGACGCTGCAGGCCCATGTGTGTCTAGGCAGGTGCGCAAATTGTAGTGTGTTTACGGAGGATTAATATAGCCATCGACAAATCGGCTTCGTGCACACTGTATATAAACATAAGCACAATATACTTACCTTTAATTAGGCAATAAATTGCAAATGGTTCAATATAGTAAAGAAGTGAAGTGGTTGTTCCGTTATACAATTGCGTCACTATTTACTCAAAATGAAAAATTTAAGAAATTTAAGAAAGCAGCACTAAACATTTTCATCACAAAACCACTTTTTGGTTTATTTTGTTATTTTTAGAATTTATTTATTATGTCCACCGCTTTAAGACTTGAGTGTGTAAATGATAAAACTAACGAACAATAATTCGTGGATTTTTATTAAAACTAATATGAATATGATCAATGCTATTCACAACGATAAATACTAGAGTATCATATTAATGTTAGATCATCAGTCTACACATCACATTCATTTATAGTGGAGAGAAGAGGGAACGATTTTTTTTGAGGTTTTTTCTTTCACAAGTCCGTGAACTCAGACATGGCGGTTTTCACCCTAAAACAACCAAAAATCATAAGTTCAGGTACTCGTTTTAGTAAGGTTCTTTCTTAATTTGGGATCAGTTTAAATCCATGTTAAATCTGTTAGTTTATATTACATAGCAGAACTTGCTTTTATTTGAATGAATGATATTGAAAGATCAAATGAATTACGGGTAATAAAACAAATTAAAAATAAATCATAGAAAGTGCAAGCATTATCTCTTTATTAATTAAATAAATTGGTATTTAATAATTGGGTAATACATAAAGCTGTGTTTATACATTACACATTGTTAATAATAATAATAATAGTGGTTGTTTAACTAATTCATTTGATCTTGTTTGTGTCGGTATGCCAGCTAGAAGTCTATATCCATACGTAATGATTCGATAAACATATTCTTTTCAAATCTCTGGTAGCAAGACCTAAAAAACCAAAACTGCTGATACTTTCAAATGAATAATTATTATTAAAACAAAACAAAAAAAAAGTTATAAAACAAGACGTGATTTTTGATTAATAAAAATTGTTAAGCACTCTGCATGCACCTTGACATTCGTACTGGTATGTAGGTGAACGTCCCAATCTAAATGCCCGATGGTAGTTTAATTAGTAAAAATTGAATAAAACTCCTCTTAGGATCTAGATTAATCACATTTTGTTGCAGTAAATGTACCGTATTGGTTTATTTAGGATGAAAAATGAATGTACCAGCTGTTAATATTATACCTATATAAAAGGAATACCCTGTTAACTGTAGATCGTAATTATTGTTCAAAACAAATAGTAATTTTTTCCCTGTATTGTACTTTAATATCCTCTCCTACTTGCAAGACATACTTACTTGTCATACAATAAAGTATCACTGACTGTCGTTATTAACTGGTGTAGTATATTTAGCACGCCCATATCTCTCAACTTTGCTTGTCTTTCCGCATATCCGGGCTCTTCTCTCCGTATTAAATTACCTATGCAAAAAATAGCTGCCGTTTGTAAACTACTGTCACTATGAGTCATGTAATCGGTCAATTTTTTTAGTACGTCTTCATTTGCCATGATGTGATCCTTCGCTCTTTCGCCATCCGCTATGTTACCGAGTATACAGAGAGCCTGCTCTTTAACCTCCGGCGCGTGCGGACCTTCCAACACTAGAACTACAGCTTGCATTACGTGCGAACCGTGGAGGGCCATCATCGTGTCCGTGTGAGTCCTGGGGGATACTAAATTTCTTAGTAAACCTAGGGTTTTCATCAGAACCTTCACATCTGAATCGGCCAGCAAACGGAAAATCTGGTCCGTGCCTAATGTAGTTATTATTTGTGATTTTAATCTTTGGTCTGTTTGAAAAGTCATATTCATTAGCGCCCACACTCCGTTTAGCCTAAGCGCTGGTTCCGGTTTCGCTGTTAACGTTGCTAAAAGTTGAACGACGCCCTGTTGCAGTATGGGCTCTTTCGACGGTGAAAATTCCAGTAAAAGATTACACAATGCCGAAGAAGCGGCAATCAATAATTCCGTGGGAGGATCTCCGGTCAGGAGTGTCATTAAAGGTCTCCACACCATATGATCTTGAAAAGTAGTTCGCAGTTGCTGCACGGATCGACTAAGAGAGTGTAAGCAACGTACTGCAGCCAATCTCACTCCTTGATTTTGGTCACCAAGTCCTTCCACTACCTTCTCCATGAGTCTCTGCGTTTCTATGATACGTTTTCTGACATCTTCGTCGTTGGCACCCAGAGATGCAAATGCTCTAAAGAATTCAAAATGAATTGATGTTAATACGCGGCGATAATTCGCTTACAAGTTGTTCGTATCACTTGTTCTTTAAAACTGCCACTGCGGGCAGTAAGATTTCTTATGTTTTCAAAGATTTAATGGGCCTATCGTTTCGCACACGTGCCTAAGTATAGCGTTTGCACAAATTGGGAATATTGTGGATATCATTAAAACATACATCGTTTCTTAGCATACTATTTTCCCTAAAATATGTTTTATTCGTGAAAAACTTGTACATGGGTGTACAAGCAAGCTAATCTTAGAGTTGGCAGGTTTATTTAAAGTATTTAACAACTTCATCATGGTAAAAGGTAACAATCGTAACCCATTAAAGAGTATAAAGTTTCTATACCGAGGTTCCAGCTACTTATACTTTTCTATAAAATTCCCATTATAGTATTGTATTTATTGAAATTTCCAATTATTTAACCAATATTATTATTATTTATAACATCCGGTTTTACCGTAAATGAAATCAAACTTAAAATGAAACACTCACCAATATGTTTTAGCATATTTGAATTCAACGTGATTTTTTTGAGTCCAAAGGCATGATTTAGCGATGGGTCGGATTTGTATTATTCGTACAGCACACATTTACACGGATCCGTAATCAATCTTGTGGTATGACTCCAAATTAGATACGAATCATTTCAGTTTGTAGGAATCCGTATTTAACTTGGAGTCATATCACTGGGAGTCACTTGATACGAAACCCATATGAGTCAATAGTATACTGGTATTATAATGAGTGAGGCATCGATCGTATTCATATCATACCCACATACAGTTTATACGAATCTCACCGAAAGTAGAAATCCTTACTATTTAGTGAATTCCTATAATTATTAATTCTTGTATATTTGGAACCCACTTGAACAACAACATATTATAATATAACTACACTAAGTATTTGAAATTAATACTTTATGTGCTTTCTAACCATCATATAAGAAATTAATTATTAATAATAAACCGCACTTTTAGCTGAAATATGAAGTAATATAATTGAAATCGGAAAAACAATATGTTTTAAATAAAGGTAGAGTACTTATGACATTCTATTAAAAACAAGAGTTTTTTTTTAAGTTTTTTGGTAATCGAGAAAACGAAAACTTCTAGATCATATTTTTGAAACTATTAAAAATCTCAAAATTAATCCCACATTTACGCAAAAACCGGAGCTATAAAAAAGGTAATATTAAATTATTGGAAATTGATGGTGGATACTACATCTCGAATTTGATTAAAAAATCCTTACAACAAAAGTTATAGGTAGGAACACGCGGTATAATAAAATTATATCTCGGAGAGCGCTAAATTGGATTTATCAGGTTATTTACGTCATCAAGGTCAAATCAGCACCGAACACTATCAATATCACTGCAATGTTACTAATTTAATTGATATCCCTATCTAAAATGATTAAAACGTGGTAAATCAAGGGGATAAGGATACCACCTTATTTATATAAGTTACATTGATAAGATTGGCGACATGTAAACAGTCTTCCTTAATAAATACATTAGATTACGATTTAAATAAGAAGTTATGGTAGGAATTATAATAAAAAATGTAACAGAAATTTCATTTAAATTTTCTTTTTAACGTAACAATTTTCCAAAATCATTTCAATTAAATAAACCTGAGTAAATAAAAGTAGTGCTTAATTAATTTACAGTGCTTAATTAATTTACATGTTTCATTTTATTATTTTTTCATTTCCTTGGGTATTCCGGTTTTTTCTTTAATTACAAAGATGTTCTTTTTACGTTTCGGCAAATTTATTGTTTCCTTTTTACAACCATTTAAACTTTCAAATTTAATGGTTGTAATTGTTTGTAGAATAAAAAATGAAATGTGAAACAGGAAACAATAAATTTTCCGAAACCCAAAAACAACATCTTTGTAATTAAACAAAAGCCGGCATACCCAAGGAAATGAAAAAATAATAATTAATTAAACATCGGTTAAATAATTTTGAAGAAAATTTTTTTAATCTGTGACAAATCCAAACGATTTTTTTTTCTTTCATTGCTAGAGAATAGAAAAAAAAAACTTACGTAAAAGCAGCTATTTTAGCAGCTGCATTTTGTGAACATACTAGATCACAAAGAGCTGTTATTAACTGATTGCTTATTGCTGCCAATTGTTGTAAGGAACTATCTACTTCTGTTAAATATGCGACTGTGCTCGCAGCTGTAGCACGGTGAACTTCTGTATTATCTATCTGGAATATTACCTAAGTGATTTAAATATATTACCTTTAATACTAACAATCACTTACCTGGCAGATTCTTATTAAACAAGGTAAGGTTCTAAAAATAACAATGGGGTCATTTGTGGCTATTGCACCTGCTCGACACAAATTTGTTACACATTTTGCCACTTTTAACTGCAAATCAAATGGCCTGTCCCTTGCAAGCATTGACACAAAAAGGTTCGGCTGTCCTGGTGGCCCTTTGTTAAATATTATGTTAGTAACTTCTCCTGACATTGCGGTTTTCAAAACATATTGCAGCCAAACAAGTTAGTGTTGGCAGCCTTACAGCTAAATTTTTTACACTCAATAGAGTAATGAGGATTTGAGGTGCTCCAGCTGAACATAGCATATTTTGCTCTGTCGAACTTTTACATGCTGAACTTAAAATATTAGTAACACACGATTGCCTCAACATAGTTTCTTCAGGTATCGCAAAAGTCAGCAATTTTTGAAAATCTTTCATGCTATAATTTATAACTGCAGATGCATCTGACTGCATCAATGTTCTTAGGCAACAGAGACAAGCATCAACTAGTTTATCGTCATTTTCATCCAAGATATCCAATAGAATATTGTGTATGCCACTACTCAGTAACACATCTATGTGATCCATTGTTCCTTTAGCCAAAGACCCAATAGTGATTGCAGCCTCATATCGCACAGAAGCCTTCATACTTCTATCCCGTAATAAGTTCATTAGTCTGGGCACGATACCTTGTGCAATGATGCTTTGTTTTTGACGATTGGAACCAATTACCGAATTCTTTATACAAATAATTGAATTTAGACATTTCTCAGGATCAGGTGAGTATAAATCATCCATGTAAGAGCGAGAACTTTCCACATTCTACGAAAATAAAAGTCACGATGATGAGGTTATGCGAAATAAAACTTACCATAAATGTCATAAAAGGATACATCATAGCTATCATTATAATATAAAAAGAAACACACAAAACAGAAAATAAATAAAATCTATAACACCATCGGTAATAAAAGTTTTGTAATATTATTCAACGGTATTTTATTTTCGACATCATAACAAACTGACAGCTTATAAAAATCATGCGCCGACATGCGCATTTCTGTCATTCAATATGAAACTCCCATAAATTAAATGGATTTATAAAATACAGGGTAACTAAAAATAATTGTCGCGTTTTTGAATACAAAATATTGCATTTTTAAAAGTAACCTACAGCAAAAGAAACTCATGTCCTGCGTAGCTTCACTGTTTGAGATAAGTTTTATTAGTTTTTAACAGTGATGGGCATAATCGAATCACAAATCATATACTTCGAATGAACGGAAAAGGAATTACTCGATTATTAACGATCATTCGAGAACTCGTTATGATGTTTCGAATCGATTATATTGCGATAGTAGTAAGTAAAATCAAATAAATCAAATCATTCATGTTTCATAATAGATTATAAAATCAGTAATATTCCAGAAATTTTTATACACAAAAGTATGGAGGGTCGTCGCAATCGAGGGTGAAATGGAAAAAGAAAAGATATAAGGTACTGTATCAAACAAGTCTTTATTTATTGTAAGCATCTATAAAAATTGTTGAAGAATATATATAAATTATTTACAATAAATCATTTATATCATCAAAGCTGGGTAAATGTTCTAATGTGTAAGTTTGCTTTTCTTTTCTGTTTGATAACTGTGTTGGTTTATCCATTTTAAAGGTAAAATCTTGGGGTATATACATTTTGTCATAAAAATCACAGCCTTTGTTTAAATCTGCCCATCTCACAGTTGTTTTTGGTGAAATGGATTTACGGAATGCAATACAATGAATGTGTTGCATCTTTGAGTAATAAATCCGTAAGAAACCAATTTTTGCTAAAATATATTTCCAAGATTTCATCAATTTAGCATTGGCTCCAACATGTTTTGAGTCTGGTGTTACAATTAACAATAGTCCTTCAGTTTTCAATAATTTATATGCTTTTTCACAACACAGCAGTCTTAATTCTGGTGTTGGTAAATATTCCAACAATAAACTAAATATGACAATATGAAAAGACTCATGTTCTAGTTGGTGTACTTCATTTAAATTCATGTGGATGTTTCCACCAATATTAACTTTCAAAAAATCACATTTAAATACATCTGACGAGGCTGGTGCTAGATCTATGGGGAAAACATCAAAATACTCAGTATAAGTGGCAAAGGGATTGTAGCAACTACCTACATCTAACATTTTCATTGGCTTGCACTGATTGTTGTTTAAGAATTTATGTTCTTCTAAAATAATGTTGATTTTTTTTGCCACTTCAATTTCCTTATTTCTATAATGTTTCAAACTATTCTTCCAGAAATAGTCTAGACACGTGTTACATATCCATTGAATACGTGAAATTTCTTTGGAATTTTTATTTATATTGTGATCCCAATAATTCACTGCCAATTGTTTCATCACTTCTGCATATAATTGTAACTGTTTGTCATTTTTACAATGTTTATTCCATGCTTCTTCACTGCCAATCTCCTTTGAACTTTCACGGAGTTGTTGATGAACACTTTTTATGAATGCTGATAATAATAATTGATTATCTGTGGCCATTATCAGATTGTGCTGCCTTGTAAAGCATTCAAAAGAAATATATGAGTTAGTTTGATATCGACATGTAAATTTAAAACTTATTGCTTATTGTAAAATAGTATAATAGACTGTCACCTTCTGGCCGCATAACTTTGTCACAAAGAAAGCATGGCAGAAGTTGAATAAATTAACTTTGTTTATGTCAACAAACCACAGTTGGGGATGTAGTTGTATGCAATTTGTGGTAGTCAGGTTATGGCTGAAGTTTCTGAAGAGATGGGTAACCACAGACCTGGTAACTCACAATATTTGGCTATTTTGGTTTATTGAATGTGCAGATAAAAATGTTTCTCACTTGTTCCTATAAGAATATTATGGTTAATAATCTTTGTGGACTTTACGCTTTCCATACTTTAAGTTGTTTACTGGCCTTCGGTTCCGTACCTACATGCGCTATTAATTTAGCGATTGATATACACATTAACGGAAAGATTTTGCTTCACTGGGTTCATAACTCTCATTCCTTTTTTGATCAAATGAATAGAGCAACGTGCAAGTTGCAAGTAGATACAGAAAAGGTTCGGAAATTTATTGCATTGGCTATCTTTGTTTGCTTTATAAATTCGCACATATACCGAACTTTGTTTAGCGAGATTAAAAGTGTACTGACGGGGCGCCACGGTCAAGTTAGGATTTTGCGTTCGTAATGGTTGGCAGTATGTGGGTTGGTGCTCCTGAAAATCACTGTGACGCCGGTTATAAAACGCTCTTTGTCACTGCGGTATTCACTCTGTTGTCAGCATGTCAGCTTGTTGTGGTTATACAATTGTCAACACGTGTTTGTTTTGAAAAATAGCGATAGTGAAGAGTGCTTATCTAGCTTAATTGCTATTGTATTTTGTGTTTAGTGGTCTTTACACGGTGTTTATAATAGCCCAGGCATTCCCTTTGCGAACACACGTAATTTATTTCTTGAAATGCTTTTTACACTTATACGTTATACGTTGCCGAATACAATTAAGATTTTTTCACAATTTACTTTTAATAACTTGACTTTTGCACCTATTTCAATTCGCACATGGTTTTATTGTAAATCCGATTTTATTGTTAAATGTGTTATCTTTGTTGGGGTGTACTTTTATCTCGCCTCCTAATAATGCGCCCTCAATACTCTTGGCAGTTTAATCAGAGATATAATTTTTGCATCAACTTGTAAAAATTGTTATTGTCAGAGGATATGCAAATGAATAAATGGTTAATGAAATTTTTCGATAGTTTTATGAAAATTTTTGTGATTTGTTATTTGTAATGTAATTCTTTTAATTTTACTTAGATTATGACTACTCCAGAGCGAGAGTCCACTTTTTAAATATAAAATTGTATCTACTTGCTTAAATATATATATAATACAATAAATAAATCTGTGTGTTATTTTCCCGATTCTACATAAATTAATAAAATTAAATAAAACCATAATAGGTATATACACAGTTTAAATTACGCGCTATTTTCGTTGCTTGCGCCACCTACGCTCACTTTCCCACACAGTCGGCCAGTATAGTTTTGCGAACCAAAATTTAACCCGTAGTTGCACGTCTCATGTCTCTGGAGCAATATAGCAATTCTGGAAAATCAGTTTAAAAAGTATTGCTTGTGCGTATCTTTGACGTTTCTGGATCAACAATCCATGGGTATACCTATTAGTGATGGGCATAATCGAATGACGAAAAAGTCATCATTCGATAATTCGATTATGACTTTTGAATTATGAATGATTCAATCGAATCACTCATAATCGAGTGCTAATCGATTATGAACGATTTGTCGAGAACTTCTAAACAAAAAGCAAAGAAAATAGCTACTAAAATGCTTAAACGTTAAAACATAATTAATGAAGAATAATTGAATGAGAATTTAAAATGGAAATCTCATTATTAACGTGAAGATATTTTGCTAAATTGTCGATCTGAAACTCAGTGTTCGTATATACCTTGATCGGCAATTCCCGGCGCCGACACGAAAAATTCCCGTTTTGACACTGCAATTCCTTTTTTTGGCGGCAAATACAAAATTATTAACTTTTTTAATAAATTACTTACGAAATTAAAATAAATGTACCGATAAAAATGACAGATTCATTTTAACTAAAGTAAATGAATAACAAAATACAAAAATAATAAAAAAATAAATTTATTTTTATCGATGCAATAGTAATATTTTATCCAATAATTTCCTCCAAAACAAAACTTTTTCCCTCTAACGTTCAAAATTCTCTCTAAAAAGGGAATTTCCCTCCCATATACGAACACTGCCGAAACTACATGTATTTATAAAGGATAATAATTAATAATTGATGTTGGTTAATAATTGTCAAAAGTAGCTTCCGGTGTCACTACTTCCTAAATTAATTGTGAATGGTTCTATCAACAATGGTCCCAATGTTTCACTAGTGCAAGACAGAGTCTATGGTGCACTTTAGTCGTGTGATTAACGGCAGTTACTTAGTCCTGCCGGGTGGGTTAAATGGAAATGTATGATGGTCTAGATTTCTATAGCACTGGCATTGACGTGCCTTTAGTTCGTCTTTTTGACCCGGCAGTCCGTTCGACGGACAGGTCGATACAGTCCCGAATTCGGCGGACGATGACCTTGGGTGGAGGTTTGTCCTGAGGCTCTACTACCGTGGCGAGGAGGGGATTGGACGATTCGCCCGCCCTAAGCCATGACCTAGCAGCCAGCTCCAGAAGCTGGTCCTTGAGAGATGGTATGCTCATATCGTCGCGCAGTTGTTGGTTCCTCACCATCCATGGGGCCCCCGCAATCAGACGTAACATGCGGTTCTGCAAGACCTCCATGGTGGTGAGATGCGACTTGGCCATGGTACAAAGGGCGAGCGCCCCATATGTCAGGATCGGTCTCAGACATGCGGTATAGAGGAGAAGCTTAGACCTAAGGTCAAGCTTACTTCTCCCTGCCAACAGCGGCATTAGCTTGATCTTCGCAAGCCTGAAACCGACCCTTAACCTCTTTGACATGTGTGTGATAAGTCAACCCACGGTCGAGACGAGCCCCAGGTACCTCACCCGGTCCGCCCACGGGACAACAACACCATTGACTTCGACCCTGTCCGCCGGTACCACTCTCCGTCGCGTAAAGCGAACAGCTACCGTCTTATTGGGATTGATTCTGAGCTTCCATGTGTCGGCCCATGCCACAATGTCGTCGAGCGCAGACTGGACACGACGGATCAACATGTTTTCGTTGCGGCCGGCGGCGTAGACAGCCGTGTCATCGGCGTAAATGGCCAGTTCGACTGCCGGATGTTTCGGGATATCGCTGGTGTATATGATGAAAAGCTCGGGGCCCAGCAGAGAGCCCTGTGGCACCCCAGCTCCGATCGGGCGAACAGAGGACAATTCGACCCGACCCTCACGGAAAACGAGCGCCCAGCCAAGTATGACCCGATGAGTTTGGTCATGCTGGGACTTATGCCAATTCTAGCCATTTTACACAACACACCGTCATGCCAAACCGAATCAAATGCCCTTTCGAAGTCAAGAAAGACTGCAATAGTGGTCTCCCTCCTCTCAAAACCGTCCCTGACTGCTTCAGTAAGCCGGAGTAGCTGGTAATCTGTGGACAGCCCCGCCCTGAAGCCGAACTGTTCGTCAGGGAGGGGGTTGGTGACACTCATCTCGTCGCGCAGGCGTGAAGAGGACTACCAGCCTCCGCGACCTTAGACAGAGAGGAGAGGAGACTTATTGGGCGATAGTTCTGCTGGGAACAGGGATCCTTCCCGGGTTTCGGAATGGCTACGACGGTGGCGTGCTTCCAGATCTTCGGGAAATATGTCAAGGCTAGAATGGCATTAATAACTCTAGTGAGCGCCGAAATGGCGGGCAGGGGGAGCTGCTGAGAGCACGGTTCGTAACTCCGTCAGACCCGAGCCTTACCAAGCGAAAGCTTCCCAACAATTGCCGCCACCTCATCATCGTTGGTGGGGATAGTGATGAATCCCCCCCATCTAAATCGACAACGCCAGAGTCCGCCACGTCAGCGTCCTCCTCGTTCAGAGGAGTCGACCTCCGGGGCGCCACCGCAGATAGTCTCGAGTGGTCGGCGTTGCGCCTCTGACAGACTGGCGTCGTCCGCCCACCAGACCGTTCAACCCGTGGAGTTGTTGGGGCGCCAGACTGCGCCCTACCACGTCTTAGGAACTTTGAAACCCTCCAGAGGGACTTATCGCCAGCCGATATCGAGGCAAGGCGAGACTGCCACTGTTCGTTGGAAAAACGAGAATATGTCTGATTTTGACCTTTTTAATAAAAGGTTGGCCAGGGCCCTGTGGGCGGGATATAAAGTGTTTCTCGCGCGCTTGACGGCAGCGCGCTATCCCGAATTAGATCTTTAATATCTTTGGGGTAGCCAACGCCCCCCGACTGGGCGCCGGAAAGAAGATCGGCCCTCAATTGCCGATGAAAATGGCATCAGTAAGAGCACTTGCGCCCGCGTCCAACCCCTCGACAGTGCGCGGGGAGCAAAAGCCAAGCCCTGAGTCTCGGCAACCCTGGACAGTAAACTTTGCCCAATCAACAGTCCTCCTGAGGGACGACTCGTCCATAATTGGCCCCGCCCCCACAGAAAAGAGAATGGGATTATGATCCGACGAGAGATCCGCTACGCTTTCGACATGAAGCGAGCAAGCCAAAGACTTGCTCAGTGCATAGTCGAGCATGTCCGGTCGTATTCCGCCTCGAAAAATAGTTGGACATCAGGCGGATGGATAACTAGGTTATCGGTCTCAATGAGTTCGAGGAGATGTTTGCCGAACTGATTGGAGGACCTACAACCCCAGCTAGTGTGCTTGGCGTTGAGGTCCCCCGCAACCACGACCGGAACAGGCGACTCGAAAAGAGCGCGATAATCGTCGGAACAAAAATCCCTGGAGGGCGGAGCATAAACAGCGACGACTTGAGAACTATGTCAGTCAGCTCCAAAAGGACGGCCGTCGCCTCAAGAGAGAGCAAGGCAACGGGTGGGACTAGATTGTGGCGGATGGTATGGCGGACCGCGATTGCGGTACCGCCGCCACCACCACCCGTTCTATCAGATCGATAAACTCGATAGTTTTTGATGGTAAAACTGTCAGAGGGCCTCAACCAGGTCTCCCCGAGGAGGAGGACGTCGACACCATATCTGGTGAGTGCCTCAGCGATTTCACCCCTTTTATCCTTAAGCCCATGCGCATTCCACGCCATGATTTTAAGACTCCGACACGTAGGGGAACTAGCCATGAGAAGGGGCCAATGGGAGAATAACCTTTAGCTGGTTGACCGCCGAATTGAGGGAAGCTGCTAGGGACTGGAGGGCGTCGAGCATTGAGACGATGTCAACGCCCCCAGGCAGCCTATTTGACCCCGCTCCGGAAACCTTGGCTCCAGGAGTACTCTTTCCGGGGCGGGGCGGCGGGTTGGAGGCATTCCCCCGCCCACGAGCCCCCCCGGTGTTAACAGGAGTCTTAGCGCCAGATGGAATTGGCTGAGATTTGACAGACTTGGAAGCGACATGGGCAAAGGACAAGCCCTGTTTAGTCTTAGGGTCAGATGAAGGACCCGGTCCTGGCTTATCGGATCTTAGAGGAACCGTTCTTATCTTGGGGAATTTCTGGCACCCCCGATAATTAGCGGGGTGCTCCCCCTCACAGTTCGCACAGGTGGGCGGTGCGTCGGGGGCTTTAGGGCACTCACGGGCTCTGTGGCCCTGGCCGCATTTCACGCATCGCTCCGGGGCTGTGCACCTACTCTGTGCGTGCCCGAAGCGAAGACAGCGAAAGCATTGCCCCACCATGGGCCTCGACTTGAGTGGCTCGGCGACAACATCGATATCAAAAACTTTCTTGATCTCGTAGAGTTTGCTCTGATCTCTAGAGATTTTAATGATGACCATCGGCATCGGGCGGCCAGAATTAAACCGCCGCATACGAACAACCCTTCAGGGTTGAAGCCCTGTTTAATTAAATCTTGACAGACATCCTCCTCGGAGAGCTCCTGCGGAACCCCCCTCAGTACCACCTTCAGTAGCTTCTCCGAGGGGAGCTGGTATGTGTGATAGGGGATGTCATTGGTGGAAAAAATCTTTGTAATTCCCCGATAGTCGCTCTCCCCGACAGGGTACAGCCTGATTCCATCGGGGATATTCTGGGCCTTGCCGAAAATGGTGGCCCGCACTATCAATGAGTTTCAATGCCGATGGCCATCGAGATTTGTCCCTCATAACGATGGGAGGGATTTTTTCACCGCCAGACGCGGAAGTGTCACCATTGCGATTATTTAGAATCGGCTGGGACTTGAAACGAGTTCGAGACTCAGATTTATTCGAGCTCCCTTTCAAAAAGAGGAGCTTTTGTCTGAATAGGAGGTCGCTGACTAGCCACCACCTCGATTGCGTCAAGATTGACAATATTTTTGGTTTATTATTTTTCCTCCTCTTGGGAGTATTGGGGATTAGAGCCCCTTTGTCCTGAGCAGAATTTGCAGAATTGTCTTTGGTAGTCTCGGCGGTATCAATAGGAACAGTATCTGCGGCCGGCGAAACGGCACGCCTCTTTTTTGTTGGTAGGGGATGTATATCGACCATGACTGCTTCCACTAGTGATGCAGTGGAAGCCGGGGACGAATCAGAATCCCCAAAAGTAGGGGAAGGGAATTTTATCAATGGCCCCTTTCGAAGCCACGTCCTGCCAGTCACCAACCACAGACTGATTCCGTCTGCGAAGAATATTATGAAGATTAGTAATCAGGCTCATAATGTCCTGATTAGACAAGTTCTCAAGATTGAGAGATGTTATAGTGTCAGACGGCTTCGGGGTAATAAAATTATCCCCGGTAAAGGGTAGCCGCTGGGGGATAGGGGTATCCACCATGCGGTCATCTTGAGCCAAGACTGTGCTCATAGCGGCTTTTGTATTCGGTGGAGTTCTACAAAGCGCCATAACTACCACTTGAGCAAGGAAAACTCGTCAATAAATAAATGTATAAATAAAAATAAAAATTGTACAACAAAAGTACTAAAATCGAGGTCGGACAGCATCTCACGACCCGCACCCAGCCGAGAGAAATAAAAAAGACCGGGTAGTGGGATGTAAAGGTCCCACACCCGGTCAAAATATCACAGAGAAAAATCGCAGTAGCAATCAACAAAGGCCGTTTAAAATCCAAATAAAATTGGAACAATAAACATATAAATAAATAAATAAATATCAGTAAATATCACAGCAAGAAAATATAATACAACGGACTTAAATCTTGACAAACAAACACGCAAGTAAAAATAAAATCTCTGGTAAAATGCGATTTACATAAACAGATGTGTTTAAAACGCACAATTTATAAATAAAATAAATAAAATATCGATATATTCCGTGACCGTATTAACAAATACTGCACGAGAAAAACGAAGGCAGATAAAAAGTTGTTTACCAGAGAACAGATGTGGATCAAACTCGTGCTAATAACTATTGCGGAAAATAATAAAGATATGGTAAATAGCCAACAGGTAAAATAGAAATGCGGTTAATAATAACCTTTGTCGAAAACAAAAGAGAAATTTCGATAGAAATTTATTGCCGAAAAGGCAATTGTCAGAAACACTGTTGGAAACCAATTCAGAGCACATATAAATGTGCTCTGGATGTAAAGAAAATACAACGCAATGAGAGTATGCCACAACAGAATAGCCTAGAGCGGAAAATATGTCTAGACTAGACGGAGGCTAGCACGAGAATATGAGTATGAGTAATGAGTGAATGGTTCTATCAAATCGTCCATTTTCTTTTTATGTGTAAACAAGGATATGCGAAAACCAATCAAAAGACTTCTTTTTGGCGCGACTGATTTAAATCACTCTTGTTTCTGGCCTAAACATATGTGATTGTACAGTCACCGACATTAATATTTAGCACCATGAAAGCGTCGAGCCATTCGTTTGAGTGCTAAATAATAATGTCAGCGACTGTACTTATTATCCTTGTTTATATACAATAGGTATATGAACAAGGTTATTATCGTAATAAACATTTATTTTTCAAATCTCTGTTTATAGATTATTTTATTTAAAAAGTCACATTTTAACTTACAATTTTATTTATATTCCTTTATGTTTGCTGTTTAGAATCTTTAAATGATGGTGCGTTCAGTAACAAGCTGGTAACAAGTTTGTAAAGTTGTGTAAGTCTTGGAACGTATTCGTATATCTTTCTGTACGATTGTTGCTAGGAAACAGCAATATATACACAAGCATTCCAAAAGTTTTCTTTGAAGTAGGATTGTTGGAGTTAAATGTTATCTTAATAAAATGAGATCCATACCTAAATGGGTGGATAAGATACAAGATAGTGAGAAACAAGAACAATGGTAAGTACATAATTTCATTCAATGCAAAGTACCAAAAAGTATTCTTTTAGTATATATGATTTATGTTTTAATCCCGATGGTTCACAACTAATTGTTGCTAGTGGAAATAGAGTTTTAGTGTATGACACGTCAAATGGTACATTAATACAACCTTTAAAAGGTCATAAAGATACAGTTTATGCTGTGAATTATGCAAGAAATGGGCAAAAATTTGCAAGTGGAAGTGCTGATAAAACCGTCATAGTATGGTCTAATAAATTGGAAGGACTGCTAAAATACAGTCACAGTGATGCTGTACAATGTTTAGCATACAATCCTTTAACCCATCAATTGGCTTCATGTGCATTAACTGATTTTGCATTTTGGAGTGTCGAACAGAAAGCTGTGCAGAAACATAAAGTAAGTTCTAGAATAAATGCCTGTTCATGGACAAATGATGGCCAGTATTTAGCACTAGGTCTTGGAAATGGGACTATTTCAATTAGAAACAAGGTAATAGTTAAATATTTATTTTATGCTTTTAAAATACATTAATTAGTTAGGTGAAGAGAAAGGGCGTATAGATCGTCCTGAGGCCTCTGCTATTTGGGCACTCTCTTGGAGTACATCGAAAGAAGATGTTGACACACTTTGTGTTACTGACTTTAACAAGACGCTATCATTTTATACTTTGGGTGGTAAATTGGTTGGAAAGGAGAGGATTATAGGTTTTGATGCTTTAAGGGTGAAGTACTTTCCAAAAGGAGAATATATTCTTATCTGCGGGACTAATAAAGCATGTGCTTTGTATACTAAAGAATGGAATAAGACTTAGTATGGTGGGTGATCAACAAGAGTCATGGGTTTGGTGTACAGCTGTGCATCCAAATATGAATTATGTGGTATGTGATATAGTTTTTCTTTAATAAGACTAATATAATATATAACATAATGCGTTATATTTGTGGCAGTACTGGTATATATTTATTGCCACTAATCAAACGCATCAAATAAAAAAAAACAAAATATGTGCTTACACCCATTAGTCACCCACTGCTAAAAATGTAAAAAACTACAGGCTGTACCATTTAAGAAAAATGTCATTATGGTGACGATTTTTTGAACATCTTGTATATTTTTAAAATAATTTTCCCTGGACCCTGTATATTACATCTCTTTAATCAAATAATACTTTTGATTACGTGGTTATTCAGTCTTTTTGCTTTATTTTGGGGAATAGAATACATTGACAGTGTTTGTTGAAGCACTTGAATCAGCTTGAGTAGATCTAGGTATTTACAAAACAAATATTGGATTGATGGTTAACACAAAAGAAATTGCTACTATTGAAACAACTCAATATCACTTTTTAATTTCAAATATGCTTGCCTTAGTTACGAACATTCTTATATGTTTTCTATTATCGCAGTAAGCGGTTGTGTGCGGTATACAGGTTGTCCTCACTAACGACTGGCATGCTTTCCTGCCGTTTGGTCGCTAAAGGAAAAATATACCGAGGTATCGAAAAATCTAAACTTTTGTCGCATTAATCTAGCTGCAATAGTTCGCGGTGGGACATAGTGGACTAGTAATCGGAAATACTTTGTTTTTGAATAATTGATGTACCAGTTTTGTTATTTTTACTCAATAAATAAAGTACATTTTACGCTCCCAAACAAAGTTAGAATAAAGCAATATAGGAGATCTTGTATTACCGACTCCATCTATTTAGCCTGTAGCTCTCTTATATAACTAATCTTGTGTTATATAGGTAAATAGGATGTCAAGATGGGACACTCGCATACTATCAGTTAATGTTTAATACTATTCATGGTCTGTATAAGATCGTTACGCTTATAGAGAAAATATGACGGACGTAATAAGTTCAAACACACTACTACTGAAAAAAGTGAGAGATAAAATGTAGAGATTTAATTAAGAAAATTGCGAATATTTTAAACATAGAGTTAGCAGTAAGTATATGGCAGAATCGAAATATAAGACTTTTTAAGGATTTCTGTTTTACACCAACCTACGCACTCTAGTTCTATTTTATTAATTTCTTTCCATGTAGGTTCAATTACCAGAACGAGTTGTAATATATGAGTTATATTCTAACGACATTAATGACATGCACTACAGAGTGAAAGAAAAAATAACACAAAAACTCGATTGTAGTTTATTAGTAATATGCTCAGAACATTTAGTTGTATGTCAAGAAAAAACCTTACAAAGCATGTCATTCCAAGGTTTGAAGGATAGAGAGTGGGTTTTTGAAAGTCCAATAAGGTACATTAAAATTATTGGAGGTCCACCAAGACAAGAGGGCTTAATTTTAGGTTTAAAGAGTGGACAAGTACTATTACATCTTTATTAAGGTTTGCTAAGATAATAGAAAATCTTCTTGCAGGTTTGGCAGGTTCATTTGGATAATTCATTTCCACTATTAAAAGTTACTATTAATTCTGCGATAAGGTGTTTAGATTTAAGTCAGAGGAAAAGAAAAATTGCCGTTGTTGACGAGAACGGTTTGTGTCAAGTATTTAGCACCTCAAATGGGGAACTCTTATTTCAGGTAACACGACTTATTAAAAAAAAAGTATATCTATAGTTGTATTTAAAATTGCAGCAACCAGATGTTAACAGCGTAGCGTGGAATACTCAGTATGAAGACATGTTATCTTTCAGTGGCAATGAAACACTAGCGATAAAAATTTTGGATTTTCCCTCGCATCAACAAAAACTACACGGTTTTGTGGTGGGACTTTCCGGTTCCAAAGTATTTTGTTTGAACGGTTCAAATATGAATACTTTTGATATGGCTTTAAGTGCTCCCATGTATCAGTATATTGAAAAGAAAATGTTTCAAGAAGCTCATAAGATTGCATGTTTGGGTATGTTAAATGGTTGTTTAAAAAGCACGTTTTTTTTTTAAAGCTATCCTTAGGTGTTACTGATGGAGATTGGGAAGAATTAGGCTTTGCTGCATTAGAAAATTTAGAATTTGATGTTGCGCGTTTAGCTTTTATAAAACTCCAAGATTATAATTATTTGGAATTAATACGTGATCTGCAGGTAATATTTTCTGTTAAAATAAAAATGTGCATTTAAAATTGAGATAGTGTAGAGTGGTATCTATCAGTCTTTTTTATATTCGTAATTATCGTTACAATGTAGGATAGGCGACGAAAAGGTGATAATAATAAAGAAGAAATGATAGCCGATATTTATGCGTATAAAGGAAAGTTTAAAGAAGCTGCACGTCTATATCAGAAAGCCGGTTGTGAACACAAAGCTTTAACTATGTATACTGATCTTAGAATGTTTGATTTAGCTCAGGTATGCAGTAAAACCATTTGAAATATAGTCAAAAAAAAAACATGGGATGTATATTTGTAGGACTTCTTAGGATCAGGAGACAATTCAAATCTTGTGAAACAAAAAGCTGATTGGGCAAGGAATATAAATGAACACAAAGCCGCTGTTGATATGTACTTATCAATAGGTGATACTCAATCGGCAATTGATATTATGGGAGAAAGAGGCTGGGTTGATCAGTAAGTAAATGTAATTGCAAATATATTATTCAGGAAAATTCAAAAACATTTCGACAAAACCTAGTCAAAATAAAGCAAAAAGAAAACTTTATAAACGTGTTCGAAAATGTTTAGCTCAGGATATAAGATAATAAGTATTTTATTATATAATTAACTTCGTGCAGTAGAGAAAGTTAATAATTACAGAATAAACCGATTTTAACCACATTTGTAGTGGTATTAAAAAACAATCTTTTCTCCCACTAGTATGCAAATACCGTTATGCCACCTAGTGGAGCCGAAAGAACAGTTTTGGGAAAATAACTATCGTTACGGATTCTGATAGAAAATTTTATGCCAAACAAAAAAGTTCGACCAAAATTTCTAAGTGACCAAGTACTGTTTACTAAGAGTACTCGAAAAATTATTAATTTTGTGGACTACGGTCACAAGAGGAGAAGGTCAATAATTAGTAAATACAGAGTATCCTAGCGAAGCCTGGATCTTTAATTAGAGCGCTATCTATCTCTTATTATTTTGGAAACTAAAAAACTTTTATAAAAATCCTTTAAGTTCTTTCCCTAAATTGTATCGTAAATATATTCTTGATTATACAGAGTGTCCGAAAAGTAAGTAAAAATTTATTTACTCCGCTTACGAAATACCTTACACATTTGTCTATTTTTAAGTTCTACGCAAAAAATATATTGATTTTTATTTAGACTTCTTTACAAAAATGAGCCTAAATGCAAATTACTACAAAACATCTATACTGGTTAGCGTGATTGCCATTCGCGTTTGCTTTGGGAGAAAAATAAAAAACTACTAAAAAATAAATATGAAAACAAACAATGCAGGCAATAAAATAAAATTTTCTACCCTAACGATAAAAAAACGTCAGTATTTGGGATGTCATTTGAATAACGAAGTGTCATTCATATTAGGAATTTATTTAACATGGGCTAATTAATAAAATTCAAAAAAAAATCAATTTTTATTTTTCATTTGAAATAGCTACTAAAGCCAAAATATTAGTCATGAGAAATGAAAGAGCCCATAAAATATCTATCGAAACAAAAAAAAAAGGTGTTCCATTTAAATTTAATGAGTTTTGTTGTAAAGTTAACGAAATAAGCTCTACAAGATGTAAATGTAAGGCTAATTTACTATTGTTGAAGTCCGGTATGGCTTTGAATTGTAAAATTCAAAATACCTAAGCTTTTTTATTATTCTAAGTTTAATTAACTTTGACAAGCAACGAGGGAAAAGTTTGTTTTATATCTACTACTTTTCTTTAGATGTAATCGTCTGAAATATCTTTAAAAAGCATTTATCTCAGAGCGCACTCGGATATATGTTTTAGGAACCTATATTATCTCTATTAACTTTTTTGTTTTATTTTGTCGAATAGAATCCACTGATACAGTTTTTGTGAAAACGTTTCTGAATTACCTCGTATACATTGAGGTATTTAGAAACCAAATCTAGGAGTTGACGCAAAAGAAATTGGCATGCTTAAGTCTGCCACTTTTTTATATTTAAAGATGCTTACGTTAGTTACAAACGTTCTTCATAAAAAAAATATATGTGTTTTCTATTATCGCAGTGAACGATTGTGTGCGGTATACAGATTGTCCTCACTTAATGCCCAGAATCCTTCCGCAATTTGGTAGTTAAGCGAAGGACGTATGTGTAACGTGGGCTTTTGATATTTTTGTATAAAATTGAAAACCTAAACGGCTTTTCCTTTTTTTACGTAGATTAATAGACTTAGGGAGAAGGTTAGAAAAGACAGACCGACAATCACTTTTAGCAATTGCAGAACATCTAAAACGATTGCGGCAATCCAGTGCAGCTGCTGAACTTTATAAAAGATTAGGAGATTCCGCTGCAGTTCTGACGTTACACGTGGAAGCTAAAGAATGGCCTCAAGCCTTTAATTTGGTTCAAATCCTACCGCAATATAAAGCGCTCGTTTATGTACCATACGCGCATTGGCTGGCAGAAAATGATAAATTTGTGCAAGCTCAAAAAGGTATGTATTGTGTTATATATAATAAAATTTAAATTATTTTAACTAACCGCTATTTTTTTTAGCATTCCACAAAGCCGGCAAGCCAGATGAAGCATTCAAAGTCTTACAACAGCTAACCGAGAATGCTGTTACTGAGAATAGATTCCAAGACGCAGGATACTATTATTGGATTCTGTCAAAACAATGCTTAGAATTAGCACAGGAAAAGTAAGTAACTTTATAAGTTGATAATTAACTATTAAATTACCATTCGTACCTTAGTGAAGAGAATATGACTGAATTGTTGAAGAAATATCATAGCAACGAGCGATTAGCGAGCATATATTATGCCTATCATTCTGTACATAGATATTTGGAAGAACCATTTACATCCTTTATGCCGGAAGCTTTATTTAACATTTCGCGATTTTTAATGACCGAAATTACAACTGATAGACCAAAGGGAATATCCTTATTGTATCCTTAAAATACATTTTCAAGGATTCGTTTTTTCAGGTATTTCCTTAACTACTACTAGTGCCGTCCTGTATTGTCTTGCCAAACAAGCTATGAAACTAGGAGCCAATAAACTAGCAAAACAGTTATTTGACCGAATACAAAGCTTACGAATTCCGTCAAAATTTCAAGAGCACGTGGAAGTTTCTACAATCAGTTCAAGAGCGAGACCCTTTAGTGACCCTGAAGAACTTTTGCCAATGTGTTATAGGTGTTCAACCTACAATCCCTTACTAACTATGAGCAATAAATGCATTCACTGTGGTCAGAACTTCATTCACTCGTATGTTAGCTTTGGTATGTGACATCATGAGGTAGTTATTTTTCTACTCATTTCGGTAATTCTTTTCGGTTCACAATGATTCATCTTTTGGTATGTTAGAAATTTTACCATTGGTTGAATTCACTTTGGAACAAGGGATTAGTGATATGGAAGCTGTTAGACTGATTGATACGCCACCGGAAGCTAACGATCCTTATGAAGGTTGGACACAAGAAATAACGAAAATCAGCAAACTTTAAAACTTGACAGGGGCATTCGAGATCCCTTTACTCATAGATTAATTAATTTTGAGGTATCTATTTTGTATATACGTATGATTTTAGAGTATTTACGTTATTTTATATTATTTTAGGCGGGAGATTCAAACTTTTTACCTGTGATAGTAAATAGAAATGATTTACTTAATTTAGATAGCGCCAGTGTGTTAATTTGTAAATGGAATCCACCGCTCAAATATCAGTTTTTTAGAAATTTGCTGCCCGACTTACAAATTACACTGTGTTGCTCTTGCTATAAGGTCATTTTCTTATTAAAATATTTATATCAAATGTTTATTATATATTTCTTTTTAGGCGTTTCATGTCGACGATTTTGAACTGCAAGTGTTACAAAACGGTTATTGCCCTTTTTGCAGGACACCCCCTGAGAATGGTGCTAATATAGATTCAACAGATGATCTATTAGGTTTCTAAGAACATATAGACAATTTTATTTTAAGAATAGACCAATCCGTCCGAGTTTTAAATTTCTTACATGTGTACTGTACAAGTTTTTAACAATTTTATCCGAATAAATTTTATATATTAAACATAATTGCTTATAATTTACGAAGAAATTGCCTGTACCACATATAACTGGTGATGCCAGACAAACTATACCATGTCATTATGTATGACAAATGTTCATTTCTTAATGATATCCTTGTTTGTCCTCCGATTGGACCTCCTTTTACATCAAAGTCAGTTGTTTCATCTAAGAACACCTGGGAAGCGCCTGTTACCTTACTCATTTGTTCCAGATCTCTAAAAAAATATTTTGGGTGTCCACTTAAAAAGCATATTTTAGTCAAGCATAATGTTTTACGTTTTGCCATTGACTTTGAGAAGGAATAGATTTATTTGTGTGTGTGTGTGTAATCAATTTTATCCAAAGTTCTATTTTACTAGAAAGACCTATTATAAATTCAAAAATAATCAAGTTATAAGCAAACCTTTTTGTAAAAAATTAAGTTTCCTACAAAATTACTTGGAACTATTTTGTTTGGGAAGTTAGTTAGTTAGCTTTGAAAAAATTGCAAAAGCACAATTTCATTGAGCCAGCAAAAAATTAATTGTTGAACGATTTCTCATGGTAATTCATCGCTAATACTGCGCATCGCAATCGTTTTTTGTAGTAATCGTTACTGAGGACATTAACTTCTTTATTTTGCAGACAGCACCGAGAAGAAGCCAACCTAACATTTATTTGGAGGCCTAATCAGGCTGCACGATGATGATTGTAGAAAGCTATTATGTAGTTTCCCAGTCGTCTTTTTAGGAAGCAATACAGCGTTTGTACTTTGTAACATAAGTAAGATAAAATCCATTGCAACCTTGAAAAAACATCCGCAAATTAATCGGGAATTTCATTATTCCTACATGAAAAAATGATCGTCCTTTACTGAATCTGATTGGCGTGTTACTGATTACGAAACCTACTGCACCTGAGCTTCTGATATTTACTTTTTGTCGTTGTAGTAGCTTCTGTGGTGCAACTTGTGGATGTCGCGAATGCAATTTGAGATGCTCTGCCAGTTATGAAAATTGTTTAGATAAAACTTCCGCGTTTTTCGACCCTACTTCAGCAGAGGGACAGTGACTGCCTAGAATCGGGGCCAGGTGCTTGAAAAAACGCAAAATGGTAAAAATAGAAATTGACCACAAATACAGTGTTAAATTGTCAAATAACCATTTCGTCCAATGTAAAATATCAATTTTGAATGAGAATTTAAGAGATCACTTATTGGCTCAATTATACTGGTACGTAATATTACAATAGCTCAAAAAGACTAAACTCGTCCTGGGACTCTCTTTCTTTAGCCTTGTATGCGTTTCTTATCGGCATCATCTATGTATTCGATTCTTTAATCGGCGAATTTTCTTAAGCCCGAATTTTTCTGAATATCTACATCTTTCTTGTTGGTCATTTCATTTTAACATTTCGCGCAGTTTCTAAGTACATTTTGCACACTTAGCCAGGGTATCTGAGTTATTAATAAATATAGAGTTACGATTTTTGTGTCCTATAGCTTACATGTTTCGGTACAACGCCATCTTCAGAGCCATGTCAGATCAGAGGTTAAAAACAAATATGAAGAATAAAATACACATGTTAATCTTATAATAAAGTTACGAAACAAAAAGCTATGACGCCTGAAAGGCGTTGTATTTATTTATTTAAAAATGTTCGCTTCTTTTGCTAATAAGTTTGTTATTTTTGTAGTTATAAAAAAGGCTTTTTGTTTAAAATTTCTCTAAACCCTATATTTTACAAAATAAAAACAGAAACTGCTCTTTTTAAGTTGGCGTTTTAAGGAGAGCCAGTGTTGGAGGACTCTGTCCTACATTTAATGGAGCCTGGCCCTCCACTACAAAAAATAAAATAAATCTATCCCTTCTCAAAATCACACACGAGTCATTTAAAATGCAAAATTTTACTGAACTAATTGAATTCATTGCAAAAATACCTGTAATACCATATATCAGAGCCCTCTCGGTTTTTAGGCATAAAGTTTGGTCTATTTTCATGTAGTCGTACAACTCCAATTACATCAACCTCCCCTTGTACTTGACCTTGTTGTCTAGTCCTTGGATCTTTATTTTTTGTTGGTACCCAGCCTCTGTTTATCAATATAGTTTCACTATCAAAATCATATTTTACACACATAAAATACCATTATGTAAAATTTATACTTTCTATCGGACAACTCAAATGGTGTAATAACTAAGTAACCCTGATTTGTATTTTGTCCTTTGGATATCAAAGAACTCTGCGTGCTAGCATCCCCTTCTACAAGTAAAGACCTTGGACCAATATAAATCTCTTTGTCGTGTATGAACCTTCCTTTTACATGTACTGGGAAATATTCTAATTCTGCAATTTCATCGGCAGTTGATGGTAATTGCACAGGAGTTGCATGTTTCCGTTCTTGAAGACTTCTTATCAAATTTTCTTTCCATTTTTTGCGTTGTATTTGCCATGTACCAAGTGCAAAAGTTGCAGTCGGAATACTCTGTAAGATAAATGTAAAAGTGAGATGTTTAAAAGGTGTGGAAAACAAACCAATAGAAACCAACCAAAAGCTCCTATTTCTTTTCTCTCTTCGTAGAGACGTAAATTAGGTTTAATTTTAGCTTCTGCTTGTGACTTTAAATTAGAACTGAAAGTAAATTGGCGTCGTAAAATTGTTATTGATTTTATAGTTTTATAAAATTTATTAAACATATTTGCTCTTTAATAAAAAATACCAATTTGACAAGTGAACCGGTTATTGTTTCGCTAACCGTGCGCTAACCTCACTTCTTTTGTTTGAGTCATAAGATGATCATAAAGTTTGTTTGTTTGTCTGATCTAAGCAGATCCGAGGAATTTTACGCGTTTGTTTGTATTTTAGAACATGATTTCTGCGTGTTTGTGTGTTTAGAGCAGGTTTAGAGCAAGCAAATCCAGATCACAAAGAGGTTGCTCTTTCTGCTCGCGATCCGACGTCCGAGCAATTACGAGCAATTTGTGCAACATAACCTAATCGCGCTAACACCGTGTTGTACACTGTCGTTTGTAAAATGTAATCCATTTATACCTGCATCAAATATGCACGATATGGATAATATAATGATACCAATGTGATTGATGTAAAGAACGATCATTATATTTTAAAAACTTCACTTGGTAGGTACATAAATACTAGTATATGACAGTGTTGGGCACCAAAGAATAATTCTTTATTCAAATGATTATTTGAATAAAATTTTAATCAATTATTCTTTATTCGATATTAGGTTATTGCCGAATGAAGTGGTCCGGCGTTATTTGAATAAGGAATTATTGAATGAAACGTTATTTAAATAAAGCATTACTGGAATAATTTTCCAACGAAATAAATCGTCATTCAAAATACGGGAATAAACTTCGATGCAGGTACTTATATGCACATATATCTGCTCGCTATCGTTGCCTTAACACCCGTGTTCTTATATGTGCTGCAAAGAATAGAAGTTTTTTGCGTTTAAACGCGTCAGGGTTGGGATTAATATCATAATAGTTGTACCTGACCTTGAAACTATTTTTTTTTCTACTATTGAAACTTATTACAATAAGGATATATATTGTCTACTTGATTGTCTAAGAAAGAAGTTAAGTACACAGTTTTTAATATATGCAACAGTCACCTACATGTAATAAAATATTTGAAACGAATAATTTACTTGTATTTTTCGGCGGCAATAGTTTTCAATGTTTTCAAACAGAAAAGAAGCGTACATGAAACGTAAAACTGTGTCACAGAATAGAGAATAACCAGAAATTTCACTCCGGTAGTTAAATGGACAGATATGTATCCTTTTTCAATTAAATTCTGGCAGTGTTTATATTCTCTTCAATCTCTTTCAATCAACTCTTGGCAATGTTTTGGAACGATTGCGCATTACTATATTTTTTCAGTTAGTTCCATTATTAAAAAAAAAAACGTCCGATCTAGATTTTATTATTACAAAAATAATGCATGCCCTCGATTATGAAACATACACATAAACAAGCATACCACCAAGTCTTTTAATCCCAATAATTATTGGTGTTAGAGTTGTTGATGAAGTTTCACCGTTCACGGAGCGAAACTGTGAGACTACTCTGTGAACTTTTTGTTAATTATTTGTAACAGTGTTGAGATGAAAACAAGGGTGCATTTTGTAATTTAATGTTTTTTCTTTTTTCGTGAGTTAGCGGCTGGTTGCTATATAATGAATTAATTTTTTTTAAAACAATCAAACTCTTCATTTTACGTTTCGACAAACTTTATTACTGTTGTCTTCCTCAGAAAATTGTTTATTATAAATTAAATTTATTTATACATTAAGGGACAATCACACTGACATTTTAAAACTTATTTAAAAATTACATTTACATTAAAATTACTGAAACATGTTGTTAGTCAATTTACAAATTACTGTGAACTGAAGATTTTAAATTCAAACTGCCGAAGATTACATTTTTTTTATAAAATGTTTTTTTTTTCACCCAACCTCTAATATAAAACAAACTATCCGTTTTCCTTCCCGCTATTGCTAAAAAACAAATATCATTGCTTTAAGAAATAAATACATCCTCCCTATCAATCCCCACTACCTGATATTGAAAAAAAGTAACACTCTCCCTTCCCGATGCCGTCAAAAAAGAATTATCATGATTCAAAAAAACTAATGCGTCTCCTGCACCAACTCCCCACCCTCTGATGTTAACAAAAGTTATTCATACCGCGTCTTAACATTGCTGAGAAGTATATTCCGTCATTCAAGAAAAAAAATCAATACGACTTTGAACCAACCATTCAACCTCTGATATAAAACAAACTATCCGTTTTCCTTCCCCCTGTTGCTAAAAAACAAATATCATTGCTTTGAGAAATAAATACATCCTCCCTATCAATCCCCACTACCTGATATTGAAAAAAAGTAACACTCTCCCTTCCCGATGCCGTCAAAAAAGAATTATCATGATTCAAAAAAACTAATGCGTCTCCTGCACCAACTCCCCACCCTCTGATGTTAACAAAAGTTATTCATACCGCGTCTTAACATTGGGGAAAGATATATTCAGTCATTCAAGAAAAGAAATCGATACGACCAACCACTCAAAAGTTATTCATACCGCTTCTTAACATTGCTGAAAAATATATTCCGCCATTCAAGAAAAAAAATCGATGCCACCCTCTAACCAACCACTCAAAAAATATTCATACCGCTTCTTACCATTGCTGAAAAATATATTCCGTCATTCAAGAAAAAAAATCGATGCGACCCCTCTAATCAATCTCCACTCCCTGATATTGAAAAAAAGTGTTTATTTACCTTCCCGATGCCATCAAAAAATAATTTTCGAGCGGAATAATATTCCGCCATTTAAGAAATAAATCAATGCGAGTGTCGAACTACTCAACCCCTGATATGGAAAAATTATTTCCTTTCCCGAATGAAAGCAGTTATTTAAATGAAAACGATTATTTGAATAGGAATATTTATTTGAATAACAGTAGTTATTCAAATGAAGAATAATTATTCAAGAGAAGAATAATTATTCAAGAAAAGAATAATTATTCGAAGGAAGAATAATTATTCAAATGGAGAATAATTATTCAAAAGGAGGATAATTATTCAAATGAAGAATAATTATTGGAATAATTATTTGAATAATGAATGAAATGAATGTGGAAATTCATTATTGAATAATACAATGAGGAATAAAAATTTATCTATTATTTCTGAATAAGAATAAGGAAGCTGACAATTTATTTTCATTCTTATTCTGAATGAATTTTGCCCAACACTGGTATATGATGCATTTTTATTGTAGTCTAGATTCATTAGTTTGAAAAATTACTTTTACTTTTTCTATTCATAATACCTGTGACAATTTGACAATAGTAAATAATAAAATTAAGGTTATATTGCAATCTAGTGCGTTTGTTTGTACCATCTTTAAATCCAACTCTGAGACGCTCTCAAGTTAAGGTGCATCCACACGCTCGGAGTTCGCCGAACTCCGAATGTTCGGCCAGTGTTGTTCCGTGGACCTTTTCTGTAATCGGTAGATACCTTCGGCAAAATTCGGTAGATTTCGGTAGATTACATGTACACTTTTGAATTTGATATTGAAAACTTATATTTTTTAACGTATAAACTTTTTTGAGGTATAATAGCAATAAATATAATTAATAATAATATTATATAATTAATAATAATAATAAAACGCTTATGATAATATGGGAGGTAAAAGTTTAAATTTCAAATTTACCGCCAGCAGTATTTGGTGACTATAATCAGGGTATAGAAAGGAGCGCGGGAATTACGTAATATTCAATTGTTATATGAAAGTATATTTTCAAATACTTATGTATTTCCTCTATTGAAAGTCGGCCATCGTGAAAAACACTACATTAACAACATCATGTACTATCAAAGACAAAAGTCTTGAGTCAAATTTATTTCTCTCTTTAATTTTGAGTCAAGACTTTTGTCTTCGATGGCACACATACCTACTCTACGCAACAAATCTATAGAATACCTAACAAAATACATATGTGATTAAAACAAATTCTATTAATATTCAGGAATCTTTGGTAAGGTTTTGGTTTTTTCATTCATGTTTTTTTTTTCGATTGCAAAAATTGGTCATTATGTCATTAATTCATTATTCAAATCTTAAGAGCTTTTAAAACGTGCACAACGAGTTCAATAAACAAATGTTGAGTTGTTTATATAATGATGTATACACGTCATAAGAAAACGTATCGTATACAAATAAACTCAAGACAAATAGTTTGCAGTCAGCGGAGATCGTGCGACTTGAAAAATGCTACCTTTAGTATATATCATTTATGATTACACATCTTTTATTTCATTGAAATGTCCACGTACAATCACATAATGAAAATAACATGTTTAAATCCATTGAACTATTATAAATTTCCGGACCGTATTTGTTTCATAATTACTCATTACTTCGATGCACATTAAAAATCTTCAACAATAGTTGAGGCTTTTTAAATCGGTAGATCCAAGGAGCATTTCGGTAGATCGGTAGATAGCTACGAAATTCGGTAGATCTACCGAAAAATCGGTAGACGGAACAACACTGTGTTCGGCAACTACCGAGTCGTGTGGACGCGACCGTTTACACGATTCGGGGTTTGCCGAACTCCGAGCAGATACGGGAAAACGCCGAACGTTCGGTATGAGAGTTTAGTGTGGTAGCATTGAGTGATTGCATGAATTAGGTTGGTGTTGGTACAGAAATTATGACTGGTTATAAACAATTGCTGTCACTGCATAACTGAAACTCTTTTTTGGTTTCGCGGGAAACCCGGCAAATCATAAATATTTGAAGTTCTGTCATTTTTGTTGAGCATGACAGAAACTCAATATAAATCACGGACACCAGTAATTCATCTTTAGGTTATGAAAATATTGACAACTGCAAGTACTTATGCTATTATTTAATTTCTGTTATTTTCCAAGTTTACGATGATAAATGTATAGGAAATTATACAATGGCGAACAAACTCGAACAAAAAAAGTAGTTTTATTGACCTTCTATAATTGTTATGACCAACGTGATTGTTATCATTGAAACGTTCGTCGTATAGGTGAATCAAAGAAATATTTTTGCTCAAATTTCTTCGCCATTTTTTATCCAATTATCTACGAGCATCATACACCTGTATGAGTAATATTTACAATGAGGCGAATATGTTTGCACAAAAGCGGTCCACTGGGGATGTATGGATTCTTTATCGCTTCAAATTGAGGGCCGTGAGGAAGGAGGGCGGTTTCTTTTAAATGATTATATATTAATAAATATCATCTAATTTTTTAATTTATTTGCCTCTTTATAGACAAAAAATCATATACGCATTTAAACCAGACCATCACATTACAATATACATTTCGACCCTCTTTAGTAAAATTCAAGAAATTTGATGAATTATGAAAAGAGTGGTAAGCTTTTTAATATTTAGGATAACATTGCAATTATTTAATTACTTTATCTCAACATTAGTTTTCAAGATTAATTTTTATAAAACTTAAGATCTTTAATTTACTTGAAACACATCAATTTAATGTAATAATGAATACTAAAATTACACTCATATGAATGTCAAAAAAAACGTTGAATTGTTTATTATCTTTGGCAAAGCTGTCAATTTCATCATACGACATAGTAGTTTCAGTAATTAAATTTGTATCTGTTACCCGCTGTCATATATAACAGTTATTAAAAACTGTAGGTATGACTAGTAAGAGACGAGCTCACTAGACAGCTGTCAACAGCTTTCCCTCTCACTCTAAATACCTTCGCGAATGTGTGGACGGGTGCACGAACTCCGTCTAGCCGAACATTCGCACACGTTGACGCGCGCCATTTTCCAATGCAGATCGGGAATAGGCAAACAGTTTGCCGACTAGTTCGCCGAACTCCGAACTGCCCGTCCACACGGCTAGGAGTTCGCCAAACTAGTGCTCGGAGTTCGGCGAACTCCGAGCGTGTGGATGCACTTTTACTCTGATGACGTCAGTAGATATTGCTCCAAATACACAAACAAACAAAGCTATATTAACCCAGCTAATGATGACGCCCAGTTGACCAAATTCAAATTCCCCCAATTATTTTTAGTAACTTCAACATTAAAGCAGAAATACTTACGATTTTAATTAGATTAATAGTTATTTGAATATCTTTAAGTTGAAGTTACTAAAAATAATTGCGGGAAATTTGAATTTGGTTTACTGGGCGCGTTCGCGCTCTTTCTCTTGATTGGCTGAAAAGTTACGATGTAACCTTGTATATACGGATGTGCCCCCAAAGGTTACCTCGTAACTTAATAACGAATGTGTCATCATGTATGGTGTTTTTAATAAGTAAAGTGGTGCATATATGTAAAAATAAATGGCGATTTGTACCCCCAAACTACATATTTTTATCATTATGTAAAAAACGAATTTCTATTATTATGTAATAGTAAACATAAGTAAATCAAGTAAAAAATGTTTTGTAAATATAAGAAAAACTATATAAATTTCCCAGTCTTTACACCAGTTGAAGTTAGCGACAGTACCGTTATACACGGGAGAAGCGAAGATAGCAATAGGAGAGAGGAGGAGAAGAAGGTTTTCGTATATACGCATATACGTTCGAACGAAAAACCCGCGTTTTATTAAAATTTTAAATATAAAAAGCCATCGAACTACAGATTACATATTATCAAACTAAATACTTATTCTTCTTAATAAAACAAACATTTTCTGATTATTATATAATCATAAATATAAGTAAATTTATATTTATTTATTAATTTAAAAACTAAGAAAATAAAAATTGAGAAGTAGATTTATGTTTTTTCTCGGCAAATTTTCGTCCTTTTAGATTTAACTTTTCTCTTTTCAGTGATTTTTGTTTTAAGTTTAAATATTTTATTCTTAAAAGAAAAAAACCTCAATTTAGAAAATTGTTCAATTAATGTTTTGTCAACAAGAACGTGCCTTGCAATATACTTTCAATTTCTTTATATTTAAAACAGAATACCTCAGAATTCTAATCTTCTAATGTAAACAAACACGAGAATTATCGCGAGGTGCGTCATCACAGCGTCACATGCATCTACTCTTCCTTTTCCCCATGCCACACAATTCGCCAATGCCAGTAAATCACCGATACGGATGCCGTCGTTTCCGCAGATGGATAAAACACAGAAATCTGTCTCTCACTCTGACCGAGATACCTGTTATATTTATCACGTTTTCAAATCAATTTACATTCACCGATAGAGTGCACCACTTCCCTGAGCAATACTTTATTTTTCCGAAAATGCATTACGTTGACTGACTAGATATATTTAAACAATGATAATACATTATGCAGTTAACTTCTATGTCTATGTAAAAACTTATAAAGCTATTTGCTTATAACTTCTACTACTAGTCATGATTCTTTTAAATATTTCAACGTCAAAGCAAACATCACATTAATAAAATAATATCTATTGTTTTGTTTTGTAAAAGTACAATCGGTTTTGGTTGTATTCAAACGAATTTATTATATTAAACAATAGCAATACAATCACTACAATGGTTCGATTGTTAGTTCTAATAATTTTCCCTCCTCTTTTCTTTCTGGAACTAGTCTGCAGGTTTGCCAACCCTATTTTTTAAATTATAACTTACAACATCTCTAAACATACTCCCCCCGTTGAACAAGCATTTAAAATGTGATGTTCAACTCAAATCAAGATACAATACAACACAAAAATAAACATAATATTGGCCTAACAAGCGCCAAACAATTATACACGTAACTAATATTCAAGTGCGTACGAAATCTGAATAACACAAATGTCTTTCAATACTGTTCCTCTGTCGGGGTCGTCTTCTATTGGGAGGGGACAGATTTTGGTAACTGGACGTTTCAAGGTACCACCTGCTGTTTTAACTGTCACCACTCTTGTTATTCCATCGTTACCCGGATGAAGCTCCACTATTCTTCCTAGGCGCCAGTGACACGGAGGCAAATGGTCATCTTTTATTAACACTAATGTGCCAATTGGCTTCGTTGGTGAGGACAGCCTCCATTTTGTGCGTTGTTGCAAGTGATGGAGATACTCTTTTGACCATCTTGACCAAAAACACTGATAAAGTTGTTGTAGGAGTTGAAATCTTGTTAACCTATTCATAGGTATGGTCACCACTTGAGGTTCAGGCAAACCGACAAGAGATCTTCCAATAAGGAAATGTGCGGGGGTGAGTGGGGATAGGTCGTTTGGATCAGTCGATAGAGGAGACAAGGGTCTGGAATTTAAGGTAGCTTCAATTTGTGTGAGAACAGTTAAGAATTCTTCATAAGTTAAATGTACATTACTAATAACCTTAAGTAAGTGACGCTTAATACTCTTTATACCCGCTTCCCAAAGACCACCGAAATGCGGTGCTTGCGGTGGAATAAAATTCCATTGCACACCTTCGTTAGCGCATGCAGGAGCAATATCTGATTGAAAACGTTTATAAAATTCCCTTAACTGATTGCAAGCGCCAATGAAGTTTGTTCCATTGTCAGAAAATAATTTTGAGGGTTTACCCCTTCGAGCTACAAATCTGCGAAAGCATGTCATGAAAGCATCTGATGATAACCCTGTCACTAATTCAATATGAATCGCCTTTGTAGCAAGACAGATAAACAAACATATCCAAATTTTAGATAATTTTGAGCCACGCCCTTTGCGATCGCGTAAGAGAAAAGGACCTGCAAAGTCAACCCCTGTATTGTAAAAAGGATAACTGGAAGTTACACGTTCGCATGGTAAATCGCCCATTATTGGAAACTGAGTTCGGGGTTTGAACTTAAAACATGTTACGCATTTTCTAACTACGCGTTTTGCCACTTGTAGCCCAGATGTGGGCCAAAATTGCTGACGAATGTGACTGAGTAATTGTTGAGGACCAATGTGTAATAGTCGTTTATGTTCCTCTTCCATTATTAGTTTGACAAGATGATGTTTGCCACTTAATAGAATCGGATGATTAGTATCATAAGAATTCCCTGAATTTCTCAATCTACCACCTACCCTCAAAAGACCATCCTTATCTATAAATGGTGAAAGTGATAATAAATTACCCTTTAAATTTAAATTTGAACCTGTTTTAAAAGCTGTCAATTCACGTGCAAAACTCTCTTCTTGAGCCCATTTGATGAGTACAATGCTGGCGCTTTGTAACTCTTCAGTCTCTAGAAAACCTAATTTTCTACTAATTGATGGTAATCTTACATTTTTTATAAATCTTAAACAATATGCAATTATTCGTTTTAAACGGTTATAGCTTGAATAATTCTGAAACGGAAAGGGGTTTGAACTGACGTTCACAAATGCCTTAAACTTCTTCTTTATTTCTGGAATTTCTTGCGGTATTTCTTCTAACTCTGTAATTGGCCACTCCTCCTTGTGCAATGATAAAAAAGGTGCACCGTGCCACCACAACTGTGATGAGATTAAACCTTTAGGTGACATGCCCCTTGAAGCGATATCAGCTGGATTGTTGGTTGATGATACATGATACCATTTGTCTACATCTGTAAGATTTTGAATTTTTGCAATGCGGTTTCCTACAAATGTCTGTAATTGCCTAGCGTCTTTCCTCAACCATGCCAATACAATTTTCGAATCTGACCAATATGAAATGTCGTGTTTTATTTCAAGAAGGTGCGATACCCCTTTGCATAAGCTCAGCTAATAGTAGTGCGCTGCACAATTCCAATCGCGGAATGGTAAGTAATTTTAAAGGTGCAACTTTTGTTTTTGAACATAATAGATGAGAGCTTATAGTATTACCTTCATCAACGCTACGGATATAGATACAACACGCATATGCATTCTTTGATGCATCACAAAATCCAATTAATTCTATTGAAGTAGCTTCTGGTGAAAGTGCAAAACGAGGTACTTGTATTTCACTTAGCAATTGAAGGTCTGAACATATTGTTGACCACTCGTTACACAGGTCAGATGAAATTGGCCCATCCCAGGTTAAATTTGACGACCATAGTTTTTGAATCAATATTTTTGCTAGTATAACATATGGACTTATTAATCCCAATGGGTCAAATATCTTTGATATTGTAGATAAAATAATTCTTTTCGTAATTACTTGGTTGTGACATACTGTTAACGCCTTGTACGTCAATGTGTCTCGTTTGCTATTCCAGTGAACGCCTAGTGTCTTCACTTCATCTGTCCCTAAAGGCAAAAAGCTAAAGAGTTCACCCTCGTGAGTCAAATGATTTGTGATATATGCACTGTTCGAATGCCATTTCCTCAGTAAAAAATTATATTTGCTTAGAATGTCTGAGACTTGTTGACATATTTCCACAGCTTCTTCTTCCGAGCTAAACCCTGTAATCATGTCATCGACATAAAATTCACGTAGAATAACATCTGCTGCCTTGGGAAACTCTTGTTGGTTTTCATAGGCTGCTTGACGTAAACACCTAATAGCCAAATAAGGTGCTGAACTCGTCCCATAAGTCACCGTGTTGAGATTGTATATCTGTGGTTGTTCATGCTCATCGCTTCTCCAAAATATTCTCTGAAGTTGTCGGTCATCTGGATGTACCCAAATTTGTCGATACATTTTAGCTATGTCAGCCATGACTAGAAATCGATGTTGTCTAACGCGCAGCAAAATTTCGAAAATATCGTTGATAATAGTAGGGCCTCTGTGTTGAATGTCATTCAGTGACCATCCAGTATCAGATGGCGCCGAACCATCAAATACAACACGCAGTTTTGTCGTGAGGCTATCATGTTTCACTACCGAATGATGTGGTAAGAAATATGAAGGTGATATGTCATCATCCTTCGTAACTAAGGACATATGACCTAGATCAATATATTCCTGCATGAATTCTGTGTATTCTGATCTTAGTTTCGGAGAATTAGCTAATTTGTTCTCTACCTTAATCAATCGTTTAAGTGCTTGTTCCTGTGAGTTACCTAAAATTTGGGTGAGTGTTTTAATGGTAACGACCATAAACCTACCATCGTCAGCACGTGTTACATTGGTAGTAAAATGTTGCTCACAAAATTCATCGTCGGGAGTGTTTGACTTTGTCACATTTACCTCTTCTAATTCCCAAAAATTCTTTAAGTCGAGACCCGCAGGATCTGACCTCGTGAGATTGCAAATTGCTGTTTGACTTGGTTGATTTAATGAACCGCATACGATCCACCCAAAGGCAGTATGGCGCAACGTCGGAAGGCCTCTACCTATTTTAAAAGTTTGCTTGTAAATTGTTTGCCAAAATAGTTCTGCTCCTAAAAGTAATTCTATCTCCCCCGATATATTAAATTTAGGATCTGCTAATGGTGTATGATTCGGTATATTCCACGAATTGATATTGATTGAATCACTGGGTAAATCGTCAGTTATCTTTGGCAATATGTAACAAGTAATAGAGTATTTTGAATTATTATATAAACTTGAAATGGTAATGTTACATTTTGTTTTAAGATTTGAACTCATTTTATTGACACCTACTACTGCTATATCTACGGGTATTTGTTTTAAATTTAATTGTTTGCAAAGCTTTAACGATATGAAATTGATTTGTGAACCGCTATCAAGTAGCGCCCTTGAAACACATGTCTCCTTGCTTGATGAATTTGCAACCTGAATTAATGCAGTAGATAATAAAACACATTTGTCTAGGCTGTATGCCGAGAGCGATACTTGAGGTGCAGGATTGCTGGATTCGCAAGTTACAGGTGTTTGTTGCTTGTCTGCATGTAACAGTGTGTTATGCTTTAATTTGCATTTTCTACAAATCCCGGAACGGCAATTCGTAGCAAAATGCCCCGTGCACAAACAATTTTTGCACAAATTTAGTGATGTGACTTTTTCAATTCGATCGTTAACAGATAAATTTAAAAATTCTTGACAATGATAAATAGAGTGTGCTTTCTTGCAGTAGTTGCATTTTATCGACGTGGAAGTTGCCATGGCTGTTCGTTTTACATTATTGTTGAAACGTGTGTCTTTAGTTTGCGAATTTTTGCTGTGATTGGTTTCAAAGGTTTCTAAAGCATCAGCACGATTTGCTAAAAAGTCCAAAAAATCCTTAAAATTAGGAAAGTCTTCCGTGCTTTTAACATGATCCCATTCGCGAAGGGTTGTCCTGTCCAATTTATTTGTAATTGTGTAAATCAGAATTTGGTCCCAGTGTTCAGTGGGTTGTTTTAATGTGTTTAATGCGTATAAATGTTCTGACACTGAGTCAATAATCGTTCTTAAACTTGCCGCGCTTTCGCGAGTTATTACCTCTAATTCAAAAATGGCCTTATATGGCTGTGCACTAGTAATTGGTTTTATTATAGCGTTTACATAGTAATTCCCAGGCTTTTTCATAATTTTCATCTGTAAATTCTAATGATTGTATGATTTTCAAGGCGTTTTGTTCTAAAGAAGCTCTTAAATAATGAAATTTTTGAATATTGTTAATACGAGTATTATTGTGTATTAATGATTGAAAAGTGTCTCTGAATTCTAACCAATTATTATAATTGCCCTTGAATTTTGGCAACTCAATTGTGGGTAACTTAATTTGATTAAAATTGTGTGGTAAATTATTTTGCAAGGGATTACCACCCACTTCAACGCTTGTTTCTGATGTAGAATCTTTTTGTGTGGTAATTGCAATCGGTTGATTTAAATGATCTAATATCGTATATGCATGTGCCTGAGTTGACAGTAATATGTTTGTAAATTCGTCTCTGTATGCTAAATGTTCACTCAAATTGTCGTCGCTGCAATTGCTTTCAATTGCCGTTTGAATTTGTTCAAATTCCTTTTGCATGTCACTGCAATTTGCTAATCGTAAATCTAATTCTTTGAAATCTTTGTGACTAGGATCTGAATTACTATTAATTTGTTGCTGTAGTGTATCAATAAATTTTGAAAAGTTAGTTAAACGATGCTTTAATACACCACGCTTTCGCACATTTGTTTTTAACTCATCCATAGTAAATCGTAAATGTGAATTAAAATTTGAGGTTAAGAAACGAGTAGAAACAGTTTATAACAGTTTCAAACTTTATAATTGCAACAAATATGTTCTCGCACAAATGAAAAATAGATTTGTACTCACATGTAATAGAAAGAGGACTGGAATACATGGATAGCTTCTTGTAAAGGCACACAACATAACCTCGTGAAGGACTCGCTCAACTGTTGTACATTATTGACCTTGGCGTATCTTCATAATGTCGCTGATGTGGATCGAAGGACCAGAAATGTTTTGTTTTGTAAAAGTACAATCGGTTTTGGTTGTATTCAAACGAATTTATTATATTAAACAATAGCAATACAATCACTACAATGGTTCGATTGTTAGTTCTAATAATTTTCCCTCCTCTTTTCTTTCTGGAACTAGTCTGCAGGTTTGCCAACCCTATTTTTTTAAATTATAACTTACAACATCTCTAAACATCTATTATGTTATACATAATAATATAATACTTAAGATTATTTATTTCCCTATCGCTAGAAGATGCCCCTAAGTTCACATTGTATTGGTAGGTCACGAAAGCGTGTCTACAAAACATCAGAGGTGCCAACAATTATGTCCTTACTGTTACACTGTGAAATACACATTTTACTCTTTCAGATTCAAGACGAAATACTAGGATTTTTAAAATAAACTTTTTTACATAATATTGTTTTTTTCCATTGCAAAATTACAAAAAAAAATCCCGCAATTTTTTTGTAATAAACTCCAATTTCTATTTTAAATTGAATAATATATTATACTGTAAATCCTCTAATATCTAATATCCTTTACATGGTTTATAAGAAGAAATGAACAAGCTACTACAATAGAATACATTGCGTCACAGAATTGCACGAATGCCAAACTAAAGTAATACATATGTACTCTTATGTTTATTTTATTTCTACAACAATTCCCGAGGCAAGCCATGCAATTTTATCTACATTTACAGCTCCACATTTAAATTTTTTGTTAATTTTCTACATCGCCTATTCATGCATGTTTCACTTTCTGTTTTTAAACAATATATTTAAAGTATGCAATGGAAAATGTATCGTTTCGCTCCGCATATTCATGGAGAGTGTGTAAATACCCTTGTTTTCCAGAAAAACCGCCTATGTTGCGAAAATAACTTGAACAAAGTAACCCATGTTATACTGCCATTATGTTGGCGCGCAAGAGGTTTGTAAACGCCCCCTTAAGCTGTTTTACACCTAGTTATTTATTGCGCAATTTATTGGCCAATTTAATTTTTTTTTTAGGCGTATAACACGGATTAAATACGTGTTATATACGTAAAATTTTAAATTGGCCAATAAATTGCGCAATAAATAGCTAGGTGTAAAACGGCCTTTACAAGAAATTGTACTAAATGGCATGAAATTGTACTAGATCTGTAAAATTTTATAAAATTTCCGCCATGAATGCAAATGCGTGATTTTTAAACTAAGAGTTAGCGTTTAATATAAAATTTTAATGTCCAATAATAGTTTTTACGAATGCTCAAACACATTGAGAAAATAAGGTAACCCCAAGGTTCTCAATTCGAAAAATTCCTAAAACAAAACACCCTAGAATTAAAAAAAAAACGAAAAAAAATGATAATAATAATTAACATTTAGGTAAGCATTTATAAGCACCTACTAACATATTTTAAAATGTACTATATAGATTTGGCAAAAGCGTACTGACGTACTAGAAACATGGATCATAGCATGCTCAAAATGTACTAGAAAATACAATTGTACTAAAAACGACAACACTGAGCCCTACGACTGAGCCAACCATGAGCCAACTAAAATCTTTAAATATACATACAGCAGTTATGTTATTATCCAGGCCTCGGCCATGGGATGGGAGTAGGTACCGCGTCGGGGTATCGCACGGTGTGCGCACGGGAAACTAATTACTAGAGGTGGTTAGAGGCATGATACAAGAATATAAGGTATGCTCTTGCGCATCTAGATGTGACGTATTTGAGGGCCATACGGTCCTACCAATCCAAGAATTTAATAGATATTACCAACGTAAAGAAAATTAACTCCATTTTTTTTTAAATCTATCCTCTTAAAATCAATAAAACTGTTTTTTTGCATCAATCAAATTTGCATTGAAAGAAAATTTTAGATAATTCACATTTTTAAATGTAATTTTCAATTGAATGTAAAATCGTTATTGCTTTGTGATGAGCGATTCTGTTGATGTAAAGTATTTTTTGCCTTTTGTATAACATTTTATGTTTGCTTATTTTAGTGCAATGAAGCAAATAAAGCATTAATAGTTACAAGCTTTACTTTAATTGGACATACACTTCTTCAGCTCTTACCTTCATACTTTGTATTTACACGTACTAACATTTCACAAATTGTAAGTGGTTCATATTTTTTTTTAATGGCAAATGAAATATCTATTAGTCTGGTACAAACATTAATGCAGACAGTGTTGGAATAAAAAAAATGCAGATAAAAAAAAGAAATGATTGTAAGTGCAGTGTTTTATTTTTCTTTTTTTACAAATTCTTCTTATTCTACTCCCTCAAACGAATGAAAGTCACTCAAGAATTTCCACTACAACGTTTATACACAGTTTATCCACACAAAACCTAAAACGAATTTATAACACGTAACTAAAATCACTATACACGTAAATCGAAACTACTACAAGCATAAGAGGACACAAAACATTAAATAAAAACTAAATAAAGTGTTCTAATCGATGTAAAAATAAACTGAAACTTGTTAAAATAAATATAGTAATTTGGTAAATACATCAACAACAATGGCGACAGCCGAGTGATGACGTATCTGAGGGCCAATGCGCGAAAAAGACGAGTTTTGGTTTTCAGATGAGCATACCTTATTTTCTTGTATCATGGTTAGAGGTATAAACGTTATCAAAGTATAGGTCTTTTTATAATTATAACAGAACATTTTTTGAGTTCGTTCCAGCCAATGGCAGTCAAAAAGCGGACTGAAGGTCATGCATTTTTGGATGCTCGAAACGAGAACGTTATTTTGCTGTGCTTTCCAGCGCATCGTAGAAGCTAGAAGCTATCAGTTAATCATTGAATTAGATAGCTCCTATAACGCGGCTGGGGAATAACAGCAGAGTAACGTTATCGTTTCCAGCGTATCTAAAGCCGCGTTTCTACTCAAGCAACATCAAGAAACTCTGTTTCTGTCGCTTGTTTCTGGAATGTTGCTAAATCTTCTTGATTGTTTCCGCAATAAGTTCCTACCATTCCGACTGTTTCCTATGCAACAATGTTTCTGCTAACTTATAGTTTCTAATGCGCCTAAAGTTTTTGTTTATTATTTTTGACCACGCTGTATTTTGGTTTATTGGGTTGCATAAACAGTTGCAGAATTTTAAGCCCATTATTAATGAGTACATCGGTACATGGTATATGGGTAATTTAATTTGAATCGAGTTAAATTACAAACAAATATTAAAGTGGTAGGTCATGTTAATGATTGAATGATTAATTATTTAAAGGATAGATGGGATAGCGATAGATAACGGAATAAAATTTACTCCCCTCCACGAAAGGATTACTCATTCATATTTGAATTCAAAACCTTCGGAATACCGAATGATCAGAGTAGCAGAATGACAGTCGATGACACTAGTATGTAGGATCTTGTGTTTGTTGTTTGTTTGCAACCGCGTTTTCTTGGTACGTTAAACCGGATAATTCATCTCGTCTTTAAGTAAATAATAATTCTTGGATAAGTAAGAGATGGAGTGTGCTGACGTTTATCAAAAGTAAAGTGCATTCATGTGTCAACAAGTAATATATCAACTGGTGGTACGTAAACAAAAGGAATGGAGCAACTTGTGATAATTACAGATGATAACGATAAAAACTGATAACTGGATATAATATCTGAGATAATTTCAGTAAATTGGTAAATTAAAATGTAGTGTTGTAACGAATCCCGCTAAAGCAAACCGTTTTGTGTATTATTTCTTCAATTGTGTATAAGATGTTAAGATGAGTAACCCAGTACCTGCTCCGAGGAAATTTAACGCTAATGAGAAAAAACCAATACCTGCTCCGCGCGAGTTAATACCTATACGACCCAGCCGCCAACGAGATAATTTGGATGATGAAGTGGATAAATTAGAGGTGAGATCAACTGATAGTAAGAGTGAGATAAATGGTAACACATTTAGTAAGAGAGTGAAAACGTTTGGGAATGCTTCTAAACAAATTGCTGAAGATATTGGAGGTAAAGTGCAAGAAGGCAAGAAGGCAGTAATTGAAAGCACACGAACAAGTGTTAGACGATTAACTAAAAGATTTCACTCAGTAAGCAGTGATGTAGGTGATGATCCTAAAGAAGAGGAAAATAAGAATGACGGTTTAGATATACCTGTTGATATATTTAATTCAATTAAATTTGACTCACCAATTAATTCGTGCATTGCGGAGCCTAATTATTTGAATATATCAACACAGTCAAATGAAGATGATGATGATGAATACAACCGACCTCCACCACCATACCCTCCACCACCTTTGCGGGAGGAGAGTGTGTACGATGAACCTCAATCGATTGCATCGGGTAGTTCTAATAGCTCCAGCAGTGGGCAAACAAGAAGTGCATGTGTTTATGAAAGTGTTTTTCCATCATATCCTTACAATAGTGATTCTGAAAGTTGTACAGATACAACAAGTAATAGTTTTGAAAACAGAACAAACTTAAACCGATCAGAATCATGGAAATTTTATGACCAAGTACCAAAAGTAGAACAAATTTACAGTAATGTTGATAACACACCAATACTAATTCCAAATAGTAATGAAATCATCAGAGACACAGATACAGACAGCAATCATGTCACTGATAATAATTTGTATGAAAATCACGATGTTGTTACAAGAGAAACTATTGTACCTTGTCGAAAACCTACAGAGAGTGTAATTATGCAATTTGATCCTTTGAAGAATGATTCACCACCAGATGTTAATTCAAATGTACAAAATAAAGAGCTTGATAGTTTACAACAGTTATTATTAGGTGATTTATATTCAAACACGAATTTTTCAACTATTGATAACTGGAGCATATCAAACGAGTCTGAAACTGAAGACTACATCAGTCCACCACCACCTCCACCACAACGGTTTGATTCCCTGCCTGAAGACCAATCACCTGTTTTACCTAGAAAAGAATCCAGAACAAGTTGGTACACACATTCTGAAAGTGCAGAAAATAATACTCCTTCAAGAACCACTAGTATCAGTTTGAATCTTTTTAAACAAGTAAATGGTGTGCTTAAAAAGGCACCTCACTTAGTTAAGGGTGGTAAAAGCAAAGAGAATTACTTGAACAGGCCAGCTATATCTGGCAAAGCAATGCACCATCATAAGGGCCTACTTTATAAAGTTACAAATGGACCTGTTGAAGATTTATTTGGGGAATTCAATTCACGGTGGTGTACCCTAGAAGGACAACTTTTCTTGTGCCACTTGGATAGCTCATGCAATACCATCAAGGAGAATTTTCCTTTAGATACAATTCTGAGCATACAAATTTTACAGGATGCCAAATACAAGTACAAGTATGTGAATTTTTTATTATTTCTATAATTTTAGAAGCATAGTTCTAAGAATTTTTTGAAATTTATGATAAGGAATAAAATACTTTGTCTTTTTACCATTTAAGGCAATGAATTATTAGAATGATGCTAAATCTAGAAGTACTTCAAATGGCAATTTTCTAGAAATGTTTCTTTAAACCGCAAGTAGGTACTTCCTTATTTTGATTATGTTCTACGCTTTATTTAAAGACAACTTATTCTATGGCTCTTTATGTCTAAATTCAACTGTTTTTCTTAAAAGCCATTGAAGATAATAAGGTAACTTCGCGAAAAAGGAAGTCGAAATACATATTGTTTTTCTGTAGTGTGTACACTTAATGAAATTCTTTGAGATATACGTATTCTTCGTGAGCTTTGGTTTTTGAAATATTAACCATTATTTCCTTTACTATGAAAATTCTTTGTACAAGCGCATATTATACTTGACTTCATTCAATATCATTTACATAATATTAAAAAATTAAAAATGTTGAACAAAACGAAATACAGTATGCGGCAAAATAAACAGTACTGAAATTATGAAACGTTTATTATTTATTATTTATGTACTTACTTTACATTATATAGTGTTGCAAACATTATTCACGACGACGTCCCTGATAAAACACACGTTCAAGATGCCCTCCGTTCAGTTTGAAGCAGTATTCGCAGCGTTCGCGAAGGTTCACAAACACGTCTGTGAAGACAGGTTGTTGCATGGCAAGAAAAAAAATATTGAATTTTAACCAATTTCGGAATGTCAGACGGTGGATCGGTATGGAAAACAGCCTCCTTCAGCATTCACCATATGTACGCATCAGGTGGTGTTAGGTCTGGTGAGTGCGATGGGTATAGGAAATCAGTGCCACGCGCAATAAGGCGATCCCCAAAATGATTGCACAGCATTCAAAGAGACTCCCTAGCCGTGTGACAGGTTGCCCCATCCTGCTGAAACCATTGTCGATTACGTGGTATGTCCCTGGCACGACAAAATCGCAGAAGATCATGCAAAAATGGTGTGATAACCTGTTCTCTGTAGCGCCTGTTTCATAAACTTAGGCCTAAATGGACCGTTTTCGCGCCCTTTTGCTGATGGAGGCTGTTTGCCGTACCGATCCACCGTCTGACATTCCGGAATTGCGGGTTAAAATTCAACGTTCTTTTCTTGCCATGCAACAACCTGTGTTTGTCACAGACGTGTTTGTGTACCTTCGCAAACGCTACGAATACTGCTTCAAACGGAGGGCATCTTGAACATGTGTTTTATCGGGGACGTCGTCGTGAATAATGTTTGCAACACTATATCATGTAAAGTAAGCACATAAATAATAAATAATAAACGTTTCATAATTTCAGTACTGTTTATTTTGCCGCATACCGTATATACCATTTAAGTGCATTTATATTGCTAGATTCTCTATTTGTTTGATATTGTGAGCATATAAAACAAAAGTATTTGCTCTGAAACGATGCAGCTGTTATATATAATATTACGTTTTACTTTTATATTAAAACCTAGAGGCTAGATGTATTGTTTCTGTCTCTGGGATTAAGGTACCACCCTGTTATATAATAAACACGATAGGATATGTTATTAGGTGTATTCTTTCGTGATGAACAAACTAATCGAAGTGAACAATATTCAATTCGTTCACGTAATTTGACGTTCTTTCGAGCATGTTCAGTCTCCCTACTCTAGCAACTGAAGAGATCCCCTTACCCCTCACGCACAAAGAAATTCTACGGTTAGTTGGTTTAATAAATGCATTCTTTTGCTTGACAAATTGAAAGTGAAAAACTGTTCACGTTCAGTTATATCACTTTCAGTTCTCTTAGTTCAATTTATTCACCACGAAAGAATACGCCTATTATTTACAGTTAGACTTTGCATATTGTACTAAATCTTTCTTTAGAATTTCTTTAATTCATTTGACTATCACCTGGGCAAACTTTTCAAGAATGAAGTAAATTCATGTTGATAACGATATCTTTTAATAGTTAGTCGTTCGCATGTTTAGATTCTTGTCACGCTAATACATTTGAAAAGTTGAGTTTGATAATGTATTGATTATTGGGTACACTGTACCGGTTTTAGAGTTAGCATAAAGAGACCATGACTTTTGCTTCCAGCAAATGTGAAACTCTATTTGTATTTGCGACAGTATGGAAACTGGTTCTTCTATCAAACCGTCGACAGAATTGTTTTCGTCGCGTCACGTTTAAAAAGCCCACGTTCATTCAACCATTGCCGCCGAGTTAGTAATTCCGCGTAATTTTTTTGTTTGTTGACCGCGCTTTGTAAATCGCTTCTCGTCAGTAGCATAGTCAAGTAAGTTCACAGACCTTGTCGTTTGGACGATATGATCCGTTTGCCTATCTATTTGAATGTAAGATGTATGTACCATGTACAAAGATACACCTGAAGGATATGCAAGTAGTTTATATGGCAATCGTCTAGGTTTACCTTTGTGACATATTACATACAAATGTCTGAAAAATAGTTCTAATCTTTCAATTGCGAAACTATAAATATGCCTGTAGATATCTAAAAAATTCAATTTGGAAAACGATTATTACAGTTCAACTAAAAACTTGAAACCCTGGTTTAATTATACTTTCCGCTATTTTCCAAATTTTACATAATGATTCGGTTTCCGACGAAGAACCATATCAAATGGGACATGTGGAGGAGTTAAGACAGGGAATTATTGTTGCCGCTGAAACGGTAACTCCCGAGATGTTACAAAACGTTTATTTATGTCATATTTGGGCAACAACCGGCTGTAAGATTTGATCCGGCCCGCCAGACATTTTGAAAAACCCAATTAAAAAACACTACTTACTCATACTCACTCCAAATGAGGAAGATCGAGTGATATGGTGTTTGTCGCTTGCTCCTGCGGAATCAAGTGAGCGAGCAAGCCGAGTGGCGGCGATCATCAAAGAGTGAGGCGGCAAACATCAAAGCCTTTGATGTTTGCCGCCTCACTGGCGGCGCAACAAAAGATTATAGCTTCTCAAATGTTCTACACTAGACGATTCTAGATCATTCTTTCATTTTGCCTATATAAGCGGGTGGATGGCCCGAACTTTAGTTCAGTTCTATTTGAGCTACCGAGGTGATAACTTCGACAAGCGATATCCTAGCGAACTGCTAGTGCCGTCAATTTGCTTTGTGACTTTGTGTGCATCTTGAGTGCTTACTAATTATATTTTGTTATTAAGTTTATCGAACGAAAAGTAAACGAAAAGTAGATGCAGAGGGTCGCCAGTTTCAAGAAAAATGGACTGAAGAATTCTTTTTTATCTTGCACAATGGCAAGCCTATTTGTTTGCTGTGTAATGAATTCATTTCAGTGATGAAAGAATTCAATATAAAGAGGCACTACTCAACTAAGCATCCTATGCTGCACTCATTGATAGGACAAATAAGAAAAGACAAAATCCAGAAGCTTACCGCAAATTGGGAAAAAACAGCAGCAAATGTTTCATAAACAAAGAACACAACTTCATAATGTTGTGAAAGCTAGTTTTATAGTTAGTTCAAAATTGGCAAAATCATTAAAACCATTTGCCGAAGGAGAATTTATCAAGGAGTGTATGTTAGAAGTTTGCAGTGTTTTGTGTCCTGAAAAGAAAAATGAATTTGAAAAAATTAGTTTGTCAATACGAACTGTTGCCCGACGTATAGAAATGATGGCTAATGATATAAAAACAACTTTGACTGACCGTATGGCTGGTTTTGAATTATTTTCCATAGCATTAGACGAGAGCACCGATTTGTCTGACACAGCTCAACTGGCTATATTTATTCGAGGTGTTGATAAAGAGTTCACTGTTACTGAGGAACTGCTTGCTTTACAGCCGCTAAAAGATGATTTGATAGTCCTTCATTGCATTATCCACCAACAGAACTTGTGTTCTAAGTCCATTCGACTCCAGAATGCTATGAATGTGTTAGTAAAAACCATCAATTTTATTCGATCCCGAGGGCTTAACCATCGCCAGTTCAAGGCGTTTTTGGATGAAATATCAGCCGAATATGACGACGTAACATATTATTGTGAAGTCAGATGGTTAAGCAAAGGAAAAATATTGAAACGGTTTTACCAGCTTAGAAATGAGATAGCAGATTTTATGCAAATGAAATATAAACCACTATCTGAATTGAGTGACCTAAAATGGATATGTGACTTAGCATTTCTGGTCGCCCTTACAGGCCATTTGAATGATTTAAATTTGAAACTTCAAAAACAAGGACAGTTAGTAAATGATTTGTACAGCCATTTGAAAGCGTTTCAAAACAAAATCCGTTTGTGGGAGGCACAGTTGCTGTCTGGTAACAGTTACCACTTCACCACGCTCTCTGCGTATGAAAATACTGCTTATGTTCAATATGCTGAAGAACTAAAGTTACTGTCGTACAGATTTAGCGATTTTAAAAACATGGAAGACAGTTTCAATTTATTAGCTACTCCAACAAAAAGTAATGTACAAAATGCTCCAATACACTTGCAAATGGAGTTGATCGAGGTTCAAGAAAACTCACTCCTAAAATTTAAATTTGAAGACGTGGAGTTGTGCGATTTCTACAAAAAATACCTCGAAGAAGACCATTTTCCGGAGCTTAGAAAATTCGCAAGAAGATTGGTTTGTGCGTTTGACAGTACTTAAAATGCGAACAGTTCTTTTCAATGATGAAAGTTAATAAATCAAAACATCGTACAAGGCTGACTGACGGTAATTTGGAAAATTCTTTACGTCTATTAGTGGAATTCATCCAAACATCGATGGATTAGTTTCCCAATTTCAAGCTCAAGGGTCTCATTGATTTCGTTGTTGCTATTTAACTTTCGTAGTTTGTAATAATTCCAAATTTCACGATTTAATTATAATGTTGTACCTATTTTTTTTTCATTTCATTTTCTTATTTTAATAAGTTGCATTATAATAACATTGTCGTATTATTTCATGTCTGGTATCTATCGCTAAAAATTATGAACACTACTTTAAAATGCACTACTTTTAAACGCGGCCCGCGAACGTATTTGCACACTAAAGTTTGGCCCACATGTTAAAGGTTGCCCATACTTGATTTAAGTGTTCATAGAAGATTAGAAAACTGCATTCTTTTAAAAAATTAAAAGTTCTAAAGAAATTCCGATTGCATTTTTGTCGTCAAGTAATGATTCTTTAGCGCCTTCTGAAAGGTGGTCCGGTGCTTTTGAATCGCCTTGCATGTAGGTAATACTATATGTTTATACATTTAAAACAGGTCATTTAAATAATATTTTTTTCTTAAACATGTTAATCAATAAATTTATATTACACTCAATGTTATTATAAGGTTTCTAACATGTATATATCTGTCCAGCTTATTTAGTGGGGCCCGGCTTAATTTGAGAACACAGGATCGTGACTACGTTGTTACGCCACTGATGGTGTTTATCGTTTATAGTATAGGTATAGATTAAATCAATATATGTATTTTTAAATCGTTCTTGTCATCTTTATGTTTTTGATAGTACACTTGCAAATCAAAATAAAAAAAGGAATTATGTTTGTGTGCTTTAATAAAGTCGTTTTCTGCAAGCGTCAAGTTAGTGGAGGTATTTAATTAGGTACTTAAGAATGAAAAAAACTCAAAGCATTGACCTCGTAAGCTATCAACGAGAACAAAGCATAAAGCGTGTTTAGTAAATTAAATTGTTAAGCCGTAACCGGCGTAATATAGCAAAGTCGAATGTCGGTTTCACTATACTTTATTTCTTTTTATGTACATAAAACATTTTTGTATTAACTGATCGAAATAACATTGATTAAAACAATCGGTTAAAGGGTTTTTATATTATTTATTTTCCAGAAATTTTGTCGTTCAAAATTCGGGAGAAAAATATTTAATAAAATTAAATGAAACTAGCTTTCGCTGAACGTCATTGCTTAAAACAATTGTTATCGACCACAGTTCTAACGCTGTTTATCATAAATTTTTAATGGCGAGCGAATTGGGTGATTGTGCAGTCCATATTCAGATAAGGATATTGTATTCACGAAACCAGGCATAGTTTCCTTTGATAACTCATAGAATGCATAATGTTAAAAACGTGTGAAGTAAATTATATGCAAGCTTTTAGCGCCTCCAGTTGTTATAGGGTGTCGACATCTTTCGACTTTTTTATTCTAAATGGAACATTTGTAAATCGACATTAAAATTGTATGGGCCTTTCAAACTACATAGCAAGTGATCTTTGTCATCGTTAGTAAATGCCGTGGTATTTTTAAGTGTTGTAAGAAGTACATGTTGACATATCTACTCATATTACTCAGGGACAGTCAGAGTGATTATAGTTGCCTATAATCCAAACTAAAATACACTATGGAAATTGACGGAAATCTGGCAGCAATTTCGTCACAATTTTAAATATTATCACAAATCACATACATATTATACAACTAAATGCAACTTGTTGCAGGACAGGCATCATTTGCTGCAATTTGAATTATTTTAACACAAAAATAGCTGGTATAGATTTGGCATCAGATACGATGCAGTCATGACGAAGGTTGTTTGCTGGGTTTTAAGCATATATACCTAAATTTATTTGGTTTCAAGATAATTCGATTCACTACAGAAAGTGATAGATGCAAGCCTTTAAATAATGTCTCATACGTCCTCAGAAAATCTTCAATCCACTTGAATGATGGTAAATGCTTCAAAGTGATGCATAAAAATTATTGTATATTCCACACGGTGCGCATGAAAATTGACAAAAGAAAAGTTTGGAAGAATGTCGAAAAAATGAAAATTTCAAAAGATAAAAGAATCTCCATTTAATAAAAAAAAGAAACTATTACAACATGGCTTAATCAAGAACTTAAAGACAAATGCTGCTTTAAGCGCCAATTGTATTAAGCAGTGTTGAGCAAAAGAATCACAAGAGATCTGTATAAAGAGTATTGTGCACATCTATACTCTCTAATACATCCAAGTAAAAAATACTATAATACAAACTACATTATTAGATCAGAAAACACAATTAAGGCAACATGGAATACATTGCAAATCCTAATAGAAAAAAAAAAGGAATAAACGTAAAGAATATGTGTCAAAATCAAAATAAAACTGAACATGAAATCCTAAATGACATTAATAAAACACATTTTATATAAGAATGGGCCACCAGACTGCTCAAAAATATGGAAACAACGAACATATCCCTATAAATGAAAGATGAATGTTCTTGTATGATGTTGAACCGGTTGACGTATTTAACATAATACAGTCATTAAAGGAAAAGTCAACTCTGGGACCAGATCGATTGCCGACAAAACTATTAAAGAATTGTGCAGATATATTATGTGTCCCAATAGCAAATATGATTAATATATTAGTGTTGTAAATATTCGGATGAGTTCAATAATCGGAATATCAAAATCAGAAGGCTGTGATATTCGGAATAATATTCCGATTCCATATTTCATCTTAGATATTCGGATGATTTCAATAAAACCGAATTGGAATAATTGGAGATGTGATATCTAAAAAAAAAATTTTTGAAAAAAATTACAATTTATAGAAGAAGTAATTACTAAAAAAAAGGTTGTCTAATACATATAGACATCGTGGGAAGAGTAATTACACAAAAAAAGTCAGAATCATGCGATTCCGAATCGGAATCATCCGAATATTTCAATAATCGGAATCAACGAAATTTTAATTCGGAAACTCACAACACTATATATAATATATGCTTTGCTACAGGAACGTTTCCCGATTTACTGAAATTGTCAATCATAAAACCTATTTATAAAAGTGGTGATGAATTAAAGGTGGAAAATTATAGACCTATTGCTTTACTTTCGGTGATCGCAAAAGCTGTAGAAAAAGCAATTTTGGTGAGATTAGTCAGGTTTGCGAAATCATCCAATTTATTGACACCCTCGCAAAATGCTTCCGTACAAGGAAGGTCGACTATAAGAGCTGTGTACATGTTCATTGATAGAGTGCTACAGGCAATTACTGAAAGAAAGAAGGTGGTTGGATTATTTTTAGATCTAGCAAAGGCATTTGATAGCGTAGATCACGTGATTCTGCTGAGAAAACTAGAAAATGTTTTCGCCTATTAAGATCATATTTAACAGGACGCAGGCAATGTGTGGAACTAAACATTAATTTGATTTTGAGTTATTTCATGTTTTTGTAAGGCTTTTTCTTATATTGTGTCCTTTTATTCTATTTTCAAATATTGCATGATTTCACCTATATATACACCATTACAATTTTGACAGTCTATTTTATAAACTATGTGTGATGGTTTATTTGTTTTAATACAGTATTTACACCATTTACAACTTATATTTTTATATGTCTACTTGAAAAGGCTTTTGAAATTAAAGCGAAACGTCGTTGATGAACATTTTCATATTTTTTTTCTAACCTCAAAACTAAGAGAAAAAGAAGAAACTTAAATAATAATATCTACTATGAAACGTAAAATAACTAATAATGCTAAAACTTTAAAACCCGAATACAACATCTCTGAAAAACATAACGTTAAATGAATAAGAATATTTCTGAATATAAACTGTCTATTCAATAGGCTTTTTGCCTGAATATTGTTAGAAACAATTATTTTAAGGTATAGTAAATATTAATGAAACTCAGAAATGTCGTCTTAATACAAAATTTAACGCAAGACTGCTTTTGTTGTTACAAATCTAAACCTCCAGCGAAATCATCGCGCTGTTTTATAAACAAACGCAGTTCGGTCTCGCCATCTATCAACGTATTCCCAAGCATACCAAGCCGTTCGTTAACGTGGGAGATTCGCGAATTAATTGTAAAAAATTTCGTACAGTATTTCCTTCGTTATTTTATTTCTTATTTTCTTATCAACAAAAGACACGTGCCGCCGTCCAGACCATACGTGCTTATTATATTTCGCTCGCACAGTTCATGAATGATCTATCCCTTTCTCTTTTTATTTATATCTCTCTCTAAATCTGATGCAAGCCTTTTGTCTTATGCAGTACCTTACGAAAATCTATAGAAAGGCAATTCAATACACTTTTTGTCGCGCGGTTTTCTACTGAGACTAAAGCCGTGATATTTTTTAGAGAGTGTTTATATTGAAATTTCCTTTTATATTTCACAGTATACAAGGTGTTTTGAAACATCATTTAAAGATTGTTCCTAGTAGTATATGGATATAACATATCCCAGTAAACAGGTGCTTATCAGCTATTGTTTTATGACAGTTTAATTTGACGTTTTGTGCAATTTGTAGCAATTACAATGGTTGCGTATTCTAATGCTGAAATGAGCGATATGGTGTTCATGTACGGTCGTGCTAATAGGAATTCTTTACAAGCACGTCGCTTCAAGGCTGAAACGTTTCCTGATCGCCAACTGCCTTCGCATGTGATGTTTCAGACGGTGTTTCAACGACTAAGAGAAACTGGTTCGTTTGAAAAGCGGTCTTCTGATACTGGACGGCAGAGAATAGCATGTACTCCACAGATAGAAGATCGAATTTTGAATATTATTGATGAAAATCCTGAAACTAGTGTTAGAAGAATTTCGACCCAAGTGGGTGCAAGCAGCAATCTTGTTTGGAGAACTTTTCAGGCAACTCCTATACCCCTATCATATCCAACGGGTACAAGCCCTTACCGCTCCGGATTATCAAGCGAGAAGGGCTTTCTGTGAGTGGTTTTTGCGAACAGCTGCTGATCGGCCAGATTTCGCTGATAACATCCTTTTCACTGATGAAGCTGGTTTTACTAAAAGTGGAATATTTAATTTCTACAACAATCACGTTTCGTGTGACGAGAATCCTCATGCTACCATTGAAGCCAGGCACCAGCAACGTTTCTCTCTAAACATCTGGTTGGGCATGATAGGGGAACGGTTGTTAGGACCGATTGTTTTGTCACAATGCTTAACAGGTCCTGCATACCTAGAGTTCTTGGAAAATTCTTTACCTGAACTTTTGGAAGATTTACCTATAAATCTAAGACTGAACCTCTGGTTTATGCAAGATGGAACTCCACCGCACTTTACGCGTGTTTTTAGGGAACATCTTAACAATGAATTTCCTGGGAGGTGGATAGGGCGAGCAGGTCCCATTGCTTGGCCTCCAAGGTCTCCCGATCTAAACCCATTGGACTTTAGTATCTGAGGTTATTTGAAAAGTTTAGTGTACGCAACACCGGTAAACGATCTTCCAGAGTTGCGCCAACGAATAGAACGCTGTTGCCATATAATACTAGAAAAAACCCTTGTTTTTTTGAAAGAGTGCGCGCTCCCTTTGAAAGCAGATGTAGATCCTGTGTCGAAATGGAAGGACGTCATTTTGAACATCTTATTTAGTTATAATCTATTTTATGTTAAAATGCTATAACATCTTAATAAAAACCGTTAAAGCAAACTTATTCCGCAATTGGGATAAAATCGATGTTATCTCGTAAACAGTTAATTTGTGGACATATGTTTATTATGACTTTTAACCTTATTTTCGATCGTACTACATGCCTTTAACATCTTTAAACTATGTTTCAAAACATCCTGTGTATCTATATCTATAGAAGAGTAACCATTATAGTTCGCTACCTTTTTAATGAATTGCAATTATTTGTCGAATGTGGCATTTTTAAATTGTATTGATGGATTTATCCGGTCTTCGATCGAAAATGGAAATCTATGAATATCCGAAACGATTGTGCCGGATTAATAAATTAGTGTAGCACGGAGTGATCGGATTTTTAAGTGTATATTCTACGCTACAGTATTGTGTACAATACTTTTATACTTATGTATATCGGCAGAAATTTTTCTTACATAACTTACATATTTTAAATAATCTTGTCTGGAGAACAACATAACGAATCAGAAACATAATCTCGTCGTCGGCATGTAATTATTTACTCATTATTTTCATCTCATAAATACAAAGAACAGTAAACCTTCGGATATGGTTGCTGCGCAATGGTCGCTGGCGATACCAGTCGAGGTCGTTGTTATGATGTATAAAATCTCTGCAACTCCCACACCCACGTCTACTCGAATTGCATACAGTTCTTGGGTGTTTAGTCTATTCTCTCTGATAAAGCAAGTTTACAGTCGTAAATATGTATCCTATATTTCAGTTGGTGTAAAATTAAAATTCACAGAAGCAATTAGATTCTGATTGCTTAAGTGAATATTGAGTAATTTGCGTTAAATTTATCGCATGGTTTCAAGATAGAAAATTGATTTATAAACGTTTCTTTGGCATTTTGTTGTTCCAGTTGACCGATAAAGTTCAGTTTACAATGATTAATATTATTTGCACTCCGTAATATCAAAATAAATACAACACCTTTTTTTTATTTGGTTACATTATCGGAGTTTTGCTACCTATCTCTTATAGATTTGACAACAACGTAGAAGTTTACTCTACAAAAGTCCCGATTTATTTAGTTATTTCATTTATTATTGCGGTTTTGGATAATTTTAGGTTGAAGTCACCGAATTAAAGCTTTACAACCTAGACACAAAAATCTACGCTTTGGATATGTATAGTTTCTTAAATTCTCTTGTTATTTTAGAAATAATTGGAATTTTTCAAGGAGATAAAATAAGATTGTACGTGATGATGGTGTATGGGTGCTTATTGCATGTGCAAATTGTTGCATGTTGATAGCTGCAAGGTCTTATTCATTAAGCATTTCTACAAATGCTTATAATACTCGGAATAAAACGAAAAAAAAGAGTGTCTTAATATAGTTTGAAAAAGTTTAATGATTTTATTATTACGGCAGTTATTTAGAGAAATTTAGAATTATTGGGGATTTGCGTCCGATAAGCATTCTTCCCACTCTATCTAAAATTTTTGAAAAGGTTGTTTGTGCTCAAATTAAAAATTATGTTTCCTCGAGGAACATTTTGCGAGAATTTCAGTCAAGCTTTAGGTCTGGATACAGCTCAGAAACAGCACTTTTAAGTTATTGATGACATCCTTCAGGCGACTGATGCTGCTCTTGTCACCTGCCTTGTCTTGTTGAATTTTAGCAAGGCATTTGAAACGGTTAACCATGACATTTTACTAGCAATTCTTGAGCACATTGGTTTCGATGGAGTGGCTCTCTTTAATGCGTAATTATTTACGACATCGCAAGCAGCTGGTTAAACTTGACGGCACTAGGTCTACCCTATTTGGTATTTTGCGTGGTGTATCTCAGGGCTCGATCATCGGTCCTATTCTCTTTTCAATTTACACCTGCAAATTATTTTCACAAATAACATATTGCAATACACATGTCTATGCCGACGATACTCAACTTTATTCTTCCTTTTTTCCGTCTGATTGGGGAGGTACTTCCGAGAGACTCAGTAAGGATTTAAATCAACTCTTCAGCACTTCGTGTATGCATAATTTATTCATTAATCCTGTCAAATCCAAAGCTATTCTTGCAGATGTATCTACAGTCTTTTCTCTAAATGTTGATAACACTGAACTACCCTTAGTTGCGAAAGCTAAGAGCTTTGGCCTTATTTTAACACAGACATCGAGAGCAAATTACTAAATATATAAAATCAGCTTACATAAACTTAAAAAAAAAATATATCCTTACAAACATGCCTTTAATGAAGCCACTAAAAAGAATTTATGTGACACTTTTATTTTATCTCAGTTTTCATATTGCACACCTGTGTATCATTCTGCCATGGACAGTTTTACTTTCACATACTTTCGTGATTTTCCGGGTTCTTGGCAAATTTGGATGCAGCTTTTGTTTGGTTGTCTTCATGGATCACTGTAGTTGGTAGATTCAAATTCATATCGCAAGTTGCTGTACTTACAGCAATATACTCGGCCTCTGCCGAAGACAATGCAACTGCAGACTGTTTCTGAGATGCCCATGAGACCGTGTTCCCATACACCTTAAAAATATAGCCAGATGTGGATTTTCTTCCTACATCCATACCCCAATTTGCGTCAACGTATCCCTCTAACTTTAATTGTCCGCGTACATACGACAATTTTAGGTTTTTCGTCGCTTTGACATATCCCAAAATTCTCTTTAGTTGTTGCTAAAGTTCTTCTGTAGATTTAGTTTGGAATCGACTTAGATAATTTAACGCAAAACTCAAGTCAGGCCTTGATCCCAACATTGCGTGCATTAAACAGTCTAACAGTTGTCGTTTCAGAAGTGTTTTTGTCCATTTCCATCGTTTTGGTTCCATGGGTGTTCCAATTTCTTTTGATTTGTCCATTTCAAAACGAATCAGGAGTTGTTCTATCTATTTCGATTCTCAGTCATAGGAAAAATTTTAAATCTCCTATATCCTCCATCTCAATTTTTTTCTTGAGGCAGTCTTTTAAGGTATTTATTTCCTTTTTCATTCTACTAACTATAATTATATCATTTACGAATATTAAGACAAAAATTGAAGTTTCAATTTTTTCCTCTTTCATGTATAAGCAATAGTCTGCTTCTGATCGTCTATCGCCCTTGCATAAATATGTGAAATTTTCGCTTCCAGTACCGTGGTGATTGTTTCAGACCATATATAGTTTTATTCAATCTACATACCTTACCATGTTTATTTTTAAAACCTTCAGGACATTTCATGTAAATTTCTTCTTTCAATTCGCCACGAAGAAACGCCGTTCTTACATCCATTTGTTGAAACATAAATCTATTTTCATGTCCAACAGCAAGTGGAATTCTAAGAGTAGTTAACTTTGCAATAGGTGCGTATGTCTCATTATAGTCCAATTCATATTTTTGTAGAAATTCCCGAGCTGTTAGTCTAGCTTTATATCTCTTCGGTTTGCCGTTTCCATCCAGTTTTATTCTAAAAAGCCATTTACAGTCAACTATATTTTTATCTACCGGTTCTTTCACTAGAGTCCATGTATCATTTTTGATTAGAGCATCTATTTTGCTTTTTATGGCTTTCATCCATTTTTCCGAGTCAGGTCTATTTTTAATCTCGTCCATATTTGTTGGTACTTGCTCAACAAAACTTTCTGCAGATAAAGCCATGCATGAAGTGTCTTCTAAAACCTTTGGTTCTTCTTCTTTCTCCTCAGTTTCATTTTCACTTTCATAGTTTGCCTCAATTTCACTTGTACTTCTAGTACTTCCAGATGAATTTCGGACAAAATAGTTTTTCTTCATTAGAAATGGCTGAAAAAGGCAGAAAACATTAACGAAATTTTTTTGTAAGATTAGTCGGACCAAAAATCGACTATCGATAGTAATGTAATGAAATGTAACACTGTACCCCTTAATAAAGTGTAACACTGTTCGTACTTCCCATAAAAACATTTTTCGCTTAGCTACAGCTATTTAAAAGGTTATTTTACGTGGACTAAATTAAAGAAAACGCATCCTCAACAATTTTATGTGTGTGAATAGAGTGTTATACCTAATTTGAGTAGGAAATTTATTGCTTTATAATTACACATATTTACGATTTATAAAATCATAAAACATCTTTAATTGATAGTATTAAGCAGGTGGGATTATAGAAGCAGTTAACTGGGTTAATAAGTATTAATGAAATTTTATAATCAGTATTATATTACTGCTATAACCCAAATTGTCTGTTTCTTACATTATCCATGAATTTTTAAAGGACGTTCGAAAAGCTAGTTTAGATATTTTATCTTATATATCTTTGTATTCGGATTTTATCTGTTGAGATGTTGATCGTATGTTAGATATTAGATATGTTAATAGATTTTTATTGGACAGTATTTGAAATAATATACAGTAGTGATCAGAGAAATCATACCATACAAAACGTGAATAAATACAATCTAAAGATCCTTAAACGCTTTTAGTGGTTGACGGATAAAGGTTTACCATTTCGTAATTTTATACCAGAATACTTTTGGCGAATTGTATTTTTTATATCTTAGAATTTTGCTGGATAATGGTTACAAAATTTTCTTTTACATCTTCAATCACTCATTTTTTTAATGAAAATTAAACACGTTTAACCATCAATCTCTCCAATTTATTATATTATTGCTCCAATAAGTGAGTGAAATATCCTACCTGCAAAAATTAAAGGTAGAAAAGTAAGCAAAAATTTACGGCAGAGAAGTTACAAGTTGAAAATCCTTGGAGAAGAAGAATTAAGAATATAAAAGAAAATATGAATATTGATGAAAAGAAGAATACTAATACGGTGTTATTTGAACACAATCTCTTATTTTTATCTTATTTTATTTCTGGAGCAACAATTAGTATCTAATGTTTCTGAGGTTTATTTTTTTTTAAAGTAGCTATCGGACATCTATCGTGAATGTTATTCTTAGGTGTATATAGATTGTAGACCAAACATTATCAAGGCGTTTGTAGCCGTGCGGTATTCATTTTTGCGGCTTTTTATTTAATATATCACAAACATAAGGTATACTATTACATGTTATAAAATTATTGCAATAGAACGTACAGTTTCAAAACAGTGTCATATAAGTATACATTCTTATCTTCAATAAGCACCGTATTCTTAACTCTGATTTGAACGACCAATGGTACTCTCCACGGGCGTCTGACGGAGGGAATAGGTATTTAAACAGATGTTTACTATTTTGAATTAATTTTATCGCTCAGACCACTAGAAGTATCAAAACGCCGAAAAAAGAACAAGATACCAAAAGTAAACATGTCAAACACGCAGAGAAAGGTTTCCTTCATCATGAAAGGTGAATTAGTAAAATAAATATTAAAAAAAAAAAATAAAGCAAATGTTTGTAAAGACTACACTACTTGCTTGCGATAAAGTTTTGAGTCGCTTAAAGGAAGATCCCCATGCTCGTGAAAAACGAAATGCGAATGTTAAGATGGAAATATTTTATCATGCAAAAAATACTCAGTTCTTATGCACGCGAATTTCGCCGAAATTATTCAAAACAGTAATTTCTAGTAACTTTTGCTGTCTTTGCGTTATGAGGTTGACAACTGCATCACAAGTCGCAAAGTTCAGGTCTTAAAATGTCAAAAGTCGAAACTGACATAACCTTACCTATCAAAACAGCCAAAGCTAATAATGAAAATTAGAAAAAATACAAGAAGAAAAGTATTAGGCCTGTTAAGCCTGTTATATCTACATAAAAGACGGCGACAACTTAAATCTAAGCGAAATATATATGGATCAGAGACATTCTGTTAAAAAGAAAGCCACACGGATTGTATTATGTATTTCTTATTAAATAAATTCTACATAAAGATGATCCAGAGAAAAAAAAATCGTTCGTTATTATAAAAACAACATAACCACAATCAACAACCCACAACTGTAATCATGAAATTAGCTGAATAAATAAAAGACTATCCAAATGTGCAACAAAGACAGCATGACAATATTCGCTTAAAGTTAAAAACATCGTCAAATCTTAAAATGTTCGTGCATGAGGATCCACCTTAAGTCACTGAATTGTAGTCAAATTGAGTACACGCAGCTTAGATACGAATACAGTCCACTACTATAATGTCTTTCCACTTACCATTTTTTTTTAATGAACTGTGTTTTTTTTTCAAGTAGATTAAAATATCTATAGTTATACTTTGCATTGTGTTATAAGTTGTCAACTATTCATTGAATACAATTGATATCTTTTCCTTCATAACATAACAGAATAAATTTATTCACTATTGCTGGTGCAGATAAAACAAAGTACGGGTGTTGTTCCTAGAGATAATAGAGTGCTGATATTGAACTCAAAATGCCATCAATTGAAATGCGCCATATTGGTACACAAACGTCATCGGTGACGTCGAGATAGCGTGTATGTATTCAAATAAATCAAGTTAATGAGACATTAAAAACCTTTAGCACTCTAAGGTCACTGAAAGGTCTAGAGTCAAGATTTTCTAAATCGGATATTTTGCGTCTTCGACAACTAGAAACTATGTTTACTGCTAAGCAAGATTGCGTCGACATCCTTCAAAATTATCCAGAAATAGATGTTTGCAGTGGAATCATATCTCTTGTCTCAGCGATGTTCGCAATATGCTATGAGCTACGAGAAATGTCGCCAGAAGTTCGGGCAATGTTAAAAAATGTTGGAAACTTAGTACGTATTTTAATTGTGGTGCCTCTTTCTTTATGTGAAACTGAATGGAGCTTTAGTTCTTTTCGAAGACTAAAAATCTACTTAAAAAGCAGTATGACACAGAAGAGAGTGAATCATGTTTTCGTTGCCAGACACAAAGGGATTTACTGAAATTATTTAGCCTAGACGGGTTAGCAGACATACTTGTTGCAGCAAGTGACAGCCGCAGGACCATCTTTGGTGCGGTCAGCTTTAAAAAATGGTTATATGATGTAAATTAAAATAATTGTAAATATTGCTCTGGAATGTGATATTATTTAAATTACATGAATATTTAGATCTAGATTTAATACATCAATATAAAATTCAGGTTATTTAATCTAAACAAATTCCTTTGCTGTCGCTGTCCGCCCCAACATTTGCATGCCAGGGACGCCAATGGTACTGTCCTAATTCGTAATATTCCTAGTAATAGGTGTCTTTATCTCACTGGTCATCAGTGTATGTCCACATTGTATTGATCTCAAAATAAACATTAATTAATCTGCTGACAACTTTCTAATTGTCTATAATGGCAAATGCTCCGTTATATATTGTTTACTAATTTGTACTGGTAATTGTTACAACTAGTTTGGCCTTGTTTTCCTGCTATATATAGTTATAGTTTAACGGCTTATTTTGTTTACAACCCACTAGTGCAAAATATTTCTAAAATTAGATTTGCAACTCCCATAAACGCAGTTTTCGAAATTCTAGACATGATATACATGTTCTTTGTGGAATCTTATAGGCATGGTCATAATTCTAAGTTTTATGTCAATATTTAGTTTGTTATTGTTAATTACACTTAGAGAAATTATCACTTAGTCAAATATAAAGGTGAGAGTGAATATTTAAGTAACAGAAACATACACATGAGAATTACACATATGTATTAAAAAGAATCGTATGTTTGGTCTGAAATCTCTAGCGCTGTACTCTCATACAGGTAAGACAATTTATAAAATCGAGTTAAACGAAAATTTAAAGTGTGACACTACTTATGCATGAAAGAGATACAGCCGCATGACATGCATGTATGTCTTCATAATCGCAGGTCATAGGTGATTGTGATCTGCGTCCGTTGAAGCAAGCTCAAGTGGTGTGAGCGTTGGCTTGTCGCATATATTTCATCCAAGAATTACGTTTACAATTACACATGTGTATGAGTATGAATAGTATGATGAATCATCCACTAAGTTTCGCTTTTTCGACGTGTTATCGTTTATCGCGGCTATTAATATTCCCGCATGTTGGAAGCGGCTATTTACATTCTTTGAATTGGTTACACTTGTCGCGCAATTTGGTTTTGTTACACATATGCATCTTCTTTGTTTTAATTTTTTTCTGTATGCGATAATTACAAATGGGCTGATAATGTCTGGTTTTGAAAAAGCCAGACTAATCATCAAAGTGACTAATGAACTAATCGTTTGAATAATATTTTTTGTGCCTATGAATATACTACATTTTTTTTTAATTTAAGCATTATGTACGAGTAGCATTTAATGATTGGTTCACGTTTGGCAGTTTTCCATGTGAATGGCACCGGCATATTCTATACTATATACACTGAGAGAAATATCCTTTTCATTTAAAAGGAATTGCATTAAACCAAAAGTTTTGGCGTTTTCTATATGGCCAACATGATTTGGCCTTTCATTGAAAAGAAATATAATTTTAAATACACGCATATCTTCGGAAATAATATATTTTTCGTTGAAACAGGTTATTTTTTTAAGTAAAAAATATTGATAGTTGATTCAAGTCCTCTTTATTTTGAACTTGAAAACTATACATATTGGCAGAAAATCGTAAGCATGTTGATTCAAGAGGTTTTTCCTTTTCTTATAACATTTATTCATTTTAGACTTAAGCGTAAACACAACAAAATGCCGTGATCATTTTCAATCGAAATGAAAATGAATTATCTCCAAAAACCCATGCACTAAGGAAGGGGGATTTGCCGTAAGAATGTTGTAAATCCTATGTGGTATTGGGGGAATTAGTCGTAGTGACCACCAGCACTCTAGTTTCCAGCCTATTTTGTGCCAAATATTAGCTGCTTTCTATTTATAAATTTCTGAATCATGATTTTCACAACGTGATTGAATGTTTATCACGATCATGTTCAGTAACTAGTATTGCGAAAAGAATGCACAAAAGCATACACGTACGTTTTGAACATACTGAACCTAAAAATATTATGTTCCACAAGGAAAAGGGGGTTACAAATCTTGATCACAAATCTCGCTGTAGTGGGGATAAATCAGAACATTAACTTTTTCAAATAGAACATGATTCCTTTGAACAAAACTGGTTTTGTTCACTGATCAATGTTAAAAGGAAAGTACCTATTATCTGTTACTGGAATGAAATAGGAGATGCGCCATCTATGCGACACTTTCTACTACACATAAGTATATCTGCTCATCTGTTGTACTATATGGGGAGAAAACTATTGTACGAAAATAAAATGCGATATTTATTGTTTGTTACTTCCATGCAAATATTTAGTTAAATTAATAAATACTGCGCCAGCTTCAAATCAGGTAATAATTTAGTAACTGTAACCAAATGCATGAAAAATGGTTGAAAACAACAAGATCGTTTTAACTTTAACCTCGCGCGAAAGATATTTATTTTCGTTCATTATTGTCTGTGTATCTGAGACTTATGCACGTGGGTGAATACAGGTGCTTGCATTTTCCATTAAAAGGCAAAAGTTTTAAATCAATGTATACATGCTTGTCCACGGAAATAAACCAAAACGTCCGGGCTTTTTTTTATTTAAAATATTGTTTATAATTCAATAATACTTAAAAGAAACTAAAATATATTGTTAAATATGTACATAATTATAACAATATAATATGTAATGTATTGTCTTACTTAAATAGAAGTTATAAAGATATTATAAAATATTAATCAAAACTAAGGTGCATTCCATTTAATTACGGTTCTTTAGTTTTTAAAAGATGACATTCTCGCTAATATATAGGTGTCTCACATTTCCCATATTGTAGCCCTCTTATAATTAGCACTATTTTAATGAAATTTTGGTTGGAGATGCCTATCCATCAGGTGATTAAATGGCAAATAAGAAAATGTGATTTCCACCAGTGGCGTTCTTTCTTACAATTAAAAAAAGGGCCAGTTGTTTTAAAAAAGTATATTAGGCAATTTTTTAATTGTTGGGGATATTATAATTCTGTTTACCATCACCGAAAACCCCCTTCTACACAATTTTAAACCAATACTATGTAGAATGTTCACACAATAAAATGATAAATTCTCATATTTCAAAATTTATTTAAACTCTTATATTTGATTAAAAGTAGTATTATTTTTTTCACAGTTAGCTTACTTGATTGGCAGAATATTTAAGGAAGGAACGATTAGGCATAGGCCTCAATCTCCTGACGGTGATCAAACCTGAGATATGTCCCGGGATGACATATTAAAAAGATTCATCTTTGTGAAAGAATTCACCATAAAGCTTAGTAATAAGAGCGAGTGAGATCATAACATTATCTTGAAATTGCCATCAAAACGGCAGAGGAAATTGGAATAGGAATATATGGGCTCAGAACCAAGTACTTTGAAAGCTTGGGAAAATACCCAATCCAGGTGGAAATACACGGTATTGAAAGATGCGTCCAGTTCAACATTGACAGGAATTACCGTATCATTATGTCTAATAGTCGAGCAACCATCGAGGCACTGAGCTTACATGAAATCAGTTCCAATATGGTCTGGGAATGCCAGGGAAACTAAACGAGCTAGGCAAGATGAATAAAGTAACCCTCCTGTGAGTTCCGGGTCACACAGGAGTGGAAGGAAACGAGATAAGGGATAATCTTGCGAAATAGGGGCTGGAATACCTTTTGTAGGGCCTGAACCCTTTTGCGGGATAAGTAGTAGCACAATACTGAAGAAATTGAAAAGAGAAATGGAGCAAAGAAAATATAATTATTGGGAGAATCTCCAGGGAATGAAGCAAAGTAAAACTCTTCTGGGAACCTATAGGTTTACAGAATGCATCAACCTGAGTAAGAACAATATTCGTATATTACCAGGAATATATTCAGACCATTGCAAACTGTATAAAAGGACATCTGAGTAAGCTTGGATTAGCAAAGGAATCTGAATGTAGGTTTTGTAGGGAACAGGATGAAACACCCATCCATCTCCTCTCATATTGCGTAGCACTGTGCATCTCAAGGGCGTTGTACCTTGCGAACATGTGAAGTCGAAGAGGAAGACTTACCTAACCTGGGGCCTTCTCATATCCTACACTTTCTGAAAGGAATAGGACTGGAAGGCCAGCTGTAAAACAGCAAGAATAGGGGACCCAATAGATCTCTTAGATCGCAGTGTAACATCACTCTCCATACATACATACTTCATTGACATCTGTTGATTTTAGTATGTAATTTCCGTTTTGGAATTCTTCGTTGTTATATATTATTTGATTCTTACCAGTGAAGTAAGTACGTCGATTCTTTTGGTTTGCCAATATGCAGAAATATTGGGTTTGCTATGATAGTTGCAAGTTGCAATATTGAAAAAAATAGACCAATTCAAAAACATGTCATTTCTATTTCAATTCAGTGCAGAGTAAGTAAGTAAGACGGAGTGGCACGTTTAACAGTTAATGAAAAAGTGGACTAGTCATTACTAGTGATAATAAAGAGCGTTAAATCAGGCGCATATCGTGGCCGGGATATTTTATAGAGTATTTATAAAGAGCATATACAATTCCCTAGTACCATGGCGCAAAACAGTTTCGTTTACTCTTTGTATATATTGCGTATGTCTATCGTTATAGCCCGTGGAAATAGCCGATATCTCATAGCGAACAAGCGTGCAGAAGTTGAATTGGCCGACTGGAGCGATCAGAGGATCAGATACACGCATTTCGATCGAAAAACACTAGCAGCGGATATACATGGACGTACTGATGAAGTTACTATTTTACATCGTATTGAATAATAACCCGCGCGCCTTCACGAACAAAAAGCCTATGAACTGGTAGTAAACAAAACATTTTTTTTGCCCAAAACTTGAATGGTGCTCTTTTTTTTTTTGCTTATTACACATTACTTTTTATTTAATAAACTTATAACAAATATTTAATGTTAAATAGACTTATAATGAACAATAAACTCGAACAGAAATACAAGTTTTTCATTTATTAAAATTAAAATATTTAGTAAAGAGCGATTCCAGATGAGGAAGTATCTTTCCTAGAATGACGTAAAGCCATTTAAAATGAAAACTTGAAAGGGGCTCATTATTTTATTGTACTTGCAAAATGTTCGTCTAAAATTTTCTATAGAGGGTTTTTTGGTGATGCTAAATATGATTATGATATTCCCTAAGAGTTAAATAATTTGTGCTTCTTAAATTATAGCAACGAACGCCACTGGTGAAAATTCAACTTTAATTTAATCACTTGATGGATAGGTATCTCCTACCAGTTTCATTAAAATCATACTAATAACGGATATGCAATATGGGAGCCATGAAAAGTTAGACACACTTTGTAAGTACATCATATTCTTCTGCAATTAGTATGATTTTACATAAACGGCTAGAAATGCGCGTCTAGTTATTTCCATTTTTTCCCGCTTTTCACAGTGTATGATATTCATTTTTCGTAATAACTTTATTACGCCTTATCTTCTGCTCTAAATTGCATCATATAGTAATTAATTAGGATATCAGTATGAGCGATGATTCACTTTCACCATATCACGTTATTTATCTGAATTAAATTAAGTACATATAGGTACTGCCAGATATTTTTCCCTGTTATATTTTCATAACCATGCATAATACGATATGAATCACAAACAGGTCTCTGTTTGTTAATATTAGACATTACAAAATCTTATCACTCTTATCACTTTAACTATAAGTGTGCTGATTTGTTGAAACGAAAATTTAATAATTGCCGAAAAACTGTGTTATTTTTTTTATTATTATCTATAAGTGATTCCGAAATAAAATAAATAAAATAAAGGGCCCCGATTTCAGATAATCAAACCCTTAATTTTAGGTACTGTCCCTCTGAACAAAACAACCATTCCTACAATGCTAAAATCGAAAAAAAAAATAAAAGTGATTTCAACATACAAATATTACAAACTGAGGTATTAAACCTTTTTTGACTTTGAATATTTTCTAATATGTTTGTTGTATTTGTTCGGATATTTAATCTTTAAATGGTGGTAGAGGGAGACCACTGTGGCAGTTTGTGGGTTTTACTACAGAAATATATCGTAATTTTAAATTACTAGATGTAGTTATTTTAGATTTGTTATATAGAAATATTAGTTCTAACGATACTTTTGAACTGACATTGAGGTCAAATAAACGCGTACTTTTTCAGGCGGCAAGTAAAATGTGAAACATTCAAATAGTCTTAAATGTTTCTGTTTTCTGCAAAAGTAAGCAAGAACAGGTACATATAAACAAAAATTGATCATAATTATTAAATACACGGATTGTTCAATAAAAAAAAATTGAAAGAAGTACCCAGTAGAATTCCCGAATGACAATGAAAATAGCCTCTTGGCTTTTTGTATTTGGTCTTCCATTTCTCTTACCCATTAAATTATATCAGCCATTCCAGTATCCTAGTACCGTGCACTAAACTGTACAGGTCTCTGGCTGGTTGATCGAAGTAATCCTCTGGGTTTAAAAATGCCTGTCTTTTTGCGTCCATAGCCTCGCATTCACACAGGATGTGATAAGTTTCCTCTGTGACCCCATTGCACACTCTGCAGTTGGTATCTTCAATGTTTCTGGCAATTTTCTGTGGGTGTCTTTTCAGTGCGCAGTGCCCTGTAAGGAGACCTTTCGAAGATGATACCTGCTAAGCTGCAGTAGTTCTTCAATCTTCTTCTTTGATACCTTAATAAGAGGTCTTTTCATGAATTTGCCTGGTTATTTTATCCCAGTATGTTTTATGTTTTCCTGTTTCCTGGATCAGATCCGCTTGCTCTTGATTAAGAGGTTTTCCGGATGACATTTCTCAAGTACTGCCATCAGTAGCCCTGGCAGTAGCCTCGCTATAGGTATCCTTGGGTCTTTTCGAGGTCTGCGCTGGTAGTTTAGAGTTTTGCCGAGGACTTTTCTTGCTGCCCTCGACCGTCTTCTTTTTACCCTAAGCAGTATGAGTTCCGCCTTCCACCTTAGATTTCTGCTTTTTTTTCTTAGCGACCTAGTTTGCACCTTCCGCCTTGGATCTTTTAGAGTAACGGCGACGTGGTCTTTGCTTTACCTTCTCAGTTTCCCAATCTGGGCGCTAGATAGTCTCTTTTCCGTTGCTACAGTCCGAGCTGTTGTACTCCTGCAAGAATGTTTTTGGCAGTGTCACTGTCCCATCTGGTACCCACCTCCAAGATAGTGTCATCGGTTTCCGTAGCTCCGCTAGAAGTTTCCCATGTTCTTCCCTGATCCCTCTGTTCTGGTTTTAAAAGTTAATTACTTTGGCCCATACAGTTCCCACGAGTAGGAGGGAAGGGATTGTCCACACTTTGCGGTGTCCTCGGCACGGATCGCATAACATCACTGGATTGGACTAGTGCAGACTGATCTTCTATTCAGCCACGCATCCCATCGGCCTAGTTCTCCACCTTAGCACTGAGAAAAAAATTAATAATCATAAATAAAAATACAATCATCGTAAGTAAAAAGTTCAGCTGGATAGGGGACAAAAGCACAGATTACTTAGCACTAGTAAACAAGAGGTCCTAAACACTGATATTAATAACAAGCAATCTAAGTTACTTACGGTCTGCTTCATACCGGTAACTTATGAAGTTACTTATGATAATTAAACTGAAGTAGTAAACCAAAGAATATATGCAGTTGCGGTAAGTAAAAGATTTACTCATGTCAAGTAGATGTATTCCTATGAGTGAACTATTGTATAATGTCTATCACTTTCATTATTAACCTCAATTAATGGCAGCTATTTGGATTACTTGTGATAACGAAACAGTATCATTAATGCACGTTCACTAAATACCTGTATATAAAAGATAATGGTTTGCTATAAATATACAATATACCTACTTACCTTAAATTTGTTGTTCAGCTTATGTGTAGTGCAGGAAACGAGCAAGTTTAGTGAATACTTAATATAAATTTAAATAAAAAGCAGTATTATTAGTAATAGTTTTATTCTGTATAGGACAAATACAGTGACTACCGGATATGAATGAAAGATATTGGTTTCACTTTAACAACAGTTTTTTTTTAAACAATTTGCAACCTAATGACATAAAATATATTCCTTAATAATGAAAAAATGAACAAAGCAATAATAAAAGATAAGGTAATGTGGCCCCCTTGAACGTTATTTGAAATTATTGAAATCTAACAAAGAACAAGAGAAATATGGCTTTGAAGTTACAACTAATAACAAACAAAGAAATAATATACCTAGGCGGTAAACTTGCGGTTTCTGTTGGTTCTTTGCACTGGGCGTTGTCTCGGCGAGTTGATCCTCTGTCGGCGTACGTGGAGGTTGTTTCCGGTGATCGCCTCGAAAACGGCTTCTTCGTCGCGGTATCTCTAACTGCAGATAAAACTTTATTTATTGTAAGTAATTTTTTATCAAGTAAACAGTTTACTTAGCCCACTTTTCTCAGTGAGGATTTAGGTTTTTGTTGAGATTATCTCTTCTCGGTCTGTCCAGTTAGGCCCAGATCTTCCGTCCTTTTCGGAGCATGGTATAACAGTCGCATGTGAAAAGTTTCTCTGTGACGATTTGGTGACGATTGCCACACACCGACAGCTTGGCAGAGATTTTTTTTATCGACCTTAACTGGTCTAGATCGCAGTATTTTGCTTGCACAGTGGTACCTTGAGCAGGATGGGGTAAAGCAGCAGGAAGAGGCTATGCCTAGAAGGACTGAGTTGCGCATAACCTCCTGCTGGGCTCGTCCATAAGGAACTCATGGATTCGTCCCTCACCACCTCCGTCTCTTGATGAAAGAATTCCAAATTCCTTAAATTAATAGTACTTAAAAAATGATTTTCTATATTAAAAATATTAATTTAATTTCATTGAACAAACGCATCAAAGAATGAGAGGAAATAACAATAGCTTTTTGCGGCTTCTACCGCTACTACTAACCACTATCTAATATTATTGCCCGGTTTCTGAAACATCAAAACACCAGTTATCTGTTTTGTATTTGACAACTTGACAAAAGGAGTTTCTCGAACAGTAGACAGTGACGTCATGGCAGATATCTATAGTTGTTTGCTCTCAATAATTGAAACGTACGAACTCATAGGCTTCTCAGAATACATGAACAATGCTGGTGTAGATTTACACTTCTGCTGTTTTCTGGATATCCGAATCTAAATATTCTATTTGCAACTATTTTTCACTACTTTATAACTAACATATTTTAATATTTTCCTATATTTTTAATAACGTTTTATAAATTAGATGAGGTGGGTAACCAAAATTACTTGCGAAGCATGTAGATAGCCTGCTGCGCAGATGTTGCTTTTTCCCGAGATGCAATTCCCCATATTGGAGCAAATTCTCATTCGTGGAAGTATAGGACTTTTGTTATTTGGTTCAATATTTCCCTAATCATTGAGTTTCCCCATATGCCATATGAGTACCATACCGACCCAAGTTAAGCTCGCAAAGTGACGGAGAACAGGACAAATATGTTTTTGACATTTCCGATGTGATTTTAACACTATGCACGCTCTAGCAGGATCTGCAAGTGTTGAAATTATATTTGTTTTTCAGCAAAGACAAAACTTCGACACATATTTTTTTTATATGGAATTAAGCGTTTCCTGTTGTAAAATTAATTATAAACAATATCACAATGTTCCATGATACAGCAATGTGGAAAAGGCTATTTTATTAAATATATTTCTCCGCTGGTATTGGATATTTTGGATAATGCTCGGTGTAAATACATGATTTATGTTAAATGGTGCAGGGATTGCACCGGTATTGATTTTGGTATAAGTTTATTCTATTTATTCTATTATAAAATACCGGTATTATAACGGTATTTTGTATTAACGTATATATGTAAATCTATCAATAATCGGTAGATAAGTTCCTGAATGATGTTTTGCCTATTGTTTCGAACTATCAGAAACGGGAAGTGTGGAAGGTTAGCTTTACAAAAGCAACGGGCTGCGGATGAAACAATTTCTCAATGTACCGGTTTTTGTTTTCATGGCGCAATAATGCATAGTTTGCGCGATGGCATGCAAGGTCAGTTACTAGGTTCGTTGTTTTATATACAAACTACTTTTGCAATTGCATTTATTAATCAATATTTAGAAATGCTTTATCTATTTACATATGTCAATGTGTTATAGTTTTATGAGGCAATGATTGAACTACACGGATTTCGACTATGTAATTTCATATCCAGTCTTATCTTAAATTTTGCTATTTTGACAAATGGAGTATGAGCCAACTGAGTAATCATGTTGGGGATTATTTTTGTCAAGTAGCTCCGAACAACGTTAAATTATTATGAATCAGAATCTTAAACGTTGTATCCGGTGATGATGATGCCCAACATGCCATTGTATTAATGCTGTGTATTCATTTATATGTGTAACAGATAATCGCTTTAGATGAAATTATGAACAAGTTAGCTGTAATATTGTTACTACTTTGTGGCTAATCATAATTCCCACCTTAACATGCGTAACCCGCGCTTTCTTATTTATTTTCTGTGAATTCTAAGATTTACTGAAAAGTGAAAAACAATCGTAAGTTACATCACATGTTAATTACATGACCCATATTTTTTTTTAGCTGCTGATATTCATTTGTAGGGGAAGTACACATTTTCAACGATATCTTTGAAACTAGACATAAAAAAAGAGTCTGATGTGAAACACAGAAACTTCCTTACTCAGGTGTTCACTTTTAATATGCTCTTTTCGTAAAAGGTTTGTAGAAACTTTTTTTCTTTCTTAGCGTTACTGGAGGAATAACTTTTGTTATAAAAAATTTTTGCTGCATCGAACGGTTACGAATATATATGCACATATTGACATTAAGCATAAGAATAAAACCCTCCTCAGATAACTTTAAGAAAAAAAGTGGCATAGGCAAATAGAAGTTTGTGCCAAATGTAGCAAAAATGTGAATTTCAAAGATAATCATTAGAGCCGTTTTCGGGAAAACGTCAAAAAACCAAAAACTCGGAAGAGGAAAACTCATCTAACCCTTAGGCTTTTTTTAAATAACACTTTGCTGTCGCGTTTTCTAAGGATACTTAACGCAAATATCAAATATGAATACTCTCGAATGTTTCGTTCTTGAGATAGAAAAGAAAAAAGAAGGGTTGTGTAAGGGACAAAAACACGTACATTTTTTTTTTTTTAATGTAGTTTATGGATTAGATCAGAAAAACATCAATTTTTAATTTACGTGGCGGGAGAATTAAAATTTGTTCTTATTTTAACCCCTTACAACCTCCATCATGCACCACTGATATCCTTATTAAACCAAAATGTCCGAATTGTCAAGAAAACATTTTCGTTTTTAGTTCAGATCGATATCTCTTCTAGTTCCAAAGATATCGTTGAAAATGTGTTTTAAGGGCGTAACTCTAGGGCTCTGTATCTCCCTTACAAGTGAATATCAACAGCTAAAAAATACTGGTCGATTATTTTTCACCGTTCTACATGCCTGCAAAATTTCATCAAAATCGGAGGTGACAAGTTGGGTGACTTTGCTAGTCAGTATACTTTTATCGGGGATTCCATTGTTTGAATCATTAAAACATAAACGGCGTTCTTTAAAAGGAAAATTGAGGTATGTTATGTACTTCATTATTTTGTTTTAGTGATGGTTTGTCCAATACCTGGCAGTGGAACTATTTTTATTATAGAATTTATACAAATTTTATTTAAACAAATCGGTTTAATTACACCTGTGGTAAATCCGATGTAATTTGAAAAAACAATTTAACAGTGGTGTTTACACATACGATGTTAATTAAGTGTTGTTGCCTTTCGACTTTAGATACACCTGTAATTAAATTAGTCATAAAATGTGGTGCTTCTAAAATAAAAAAAAATCACCAAACAGAAATTGACAGAAGTACAGTTTGTTTATATGTTAGGTTTGCATCAGTTTATATTTAAAACCTTGTTTCTTTCACATTATATAACCTGTAGCAATATGGGCATGTCCAATTATATATAAATTTCATATTTCATGTTGGCTTATGTTAGTAATGGCGATATAAAATGCTTTAAACTGTTAGTCCGTCTAAACATAGAAAGAAAAATGCATATGTATTTATGCATATTGATTTTTTTTTCTAGAGTTTCTAATCGTTAAGTTTTCGTTTAGGAAAGTTTAATCCTTTAAATGGTATTGTTATACAGGGTGTATCAAATAAAAAAGTAAATTTTGCTTGGGCGTTAACTACACGACATATAAAGCACAAACCCGCCGAAACCAGATTTCATTATTAAAAAATAAAAAAAAGTAAAATTTAGAGCCGAAAATTCTTTAGTCTGGGCCTGATGCAAGGAAACGTCATGTTAAGCGCTCGCTAAACGTGGTATTATGTATAAATACATTGCACTCATTTAGTATCATTCTTAATGGTATGCCGTAAGTTCATTTAACGTCATTCTGAATAAATAAAGGCCAATCGGCCAGTGTGACCCTTGTAAAAATAGCAAAACTGACGTAAAAAACGTAAATATTTTTCTTTTGCTTTGTCAAATCGACCACATGAATCTGTTATTTCTTTTGGATTTATTTAATCATATAACGCAAAATGAATTGAATCGAATTACACAGAAATAAATGTAGATACGGAAAATTTGCAGACACGCCTTTTCACTATGATGTCGCACGAAAATGAATCTATACATTCCCGCGCTTTTGCCGATGCAGCAAGCTTCGATTTTCTTTATATGAAAGCATGATGATCCTGAGAAGGATCGTTTTTTCGAGACGGGAAGAAGCGGCTTGCACTCCAAGCGGCAATCCACACAAAACTAACAGCGGTAATGGCTGAATGATAGTGATATGTGGGGGTATACTCGGCACAGCATTTAGGTTGGGCACAGGTGCGGCTCTAGCCCAGGGCATTTACAAAATATTTTTTTCTCGTTAATGCTTACAGATAGACCCCTGCTCATTAAGACTTTTTGATTGTATATGATTACAGCTGCTACATATTATTATATTTACTTCTATATCTGATACACCCTGTATATACCCTTACTGTAATCTATAATTCGTTGAATGTGCATTTGCTAAAATATGTTTAGCAAATGCACATTCTGCCCATACATTGTTTAAAATTAGAATATCTTTATCCCGTCCATTATCGAAAAGTTTTATAATGGAGAAATTTACTGCAAATTTAAATTTGCATCGTTAATTTAATCTTGGTTGCGATCTCTTTTGAATAACTCAATACTCCGTATTTTATGTCGCTGATCATAATGTTTTTAATTTACCTATCCACCAGTATATATTGTATATTTTATGTAGGAAATGATATGTATAATTTATAGTATCAACTGGATGATTTCATTATCTGTAGTAAATGATGTACACCGCCAGCATAATACATATAACTTCCTGTATAGTTTTCTGATAGTTATATCATTTTATTCACATTCATTGCTAGGTTATTTCTCTTTTGTATAAGAAACAAATTTAATTATATGCTGAATAATGTTTTCCATTTTTCCCCATCTTTGCATCATATTTTTGTAAGCTCATGTGCATTTTTAATTTAGTTAATAATTTCCGAGTACAGTATTTGTCATTTATCCAGCGCTTTTTGCAGTATGATTCCGGCTACTTTAATGAAATCAAAATTTCTGATTACTAGTCATTCTTCTAGAAATAATTACGAATTTTGTGGGAAGATTTTTTTTTATTGACATGCGAGTTTAACATGTTCCAAAGAAAATGTTTGCACAATATGTATTAATATTATTGCCTGTAGTACATATATATAAATGAATACATGTGTCGCTACCACAGCGATAAAAACGTGCTTTGCTGGGTATTTGATAAACAATGAAATAATTTATTTAAAATATTGTTGTATGGGCTTATCTTTATTTATTACCTTTTCTTTTTGGCTCGCAGATACGACAATGAAGATGTCCACTGTTTCGAGCTTAACACTTCGGGAAAAAGTCGCGGAGGACACGTGTACGGCAGCAAAAGTCAATCGGAGAGGCGAGTTTGGATGCAAAAGCTCGCAGAAGGCCTGACGCATCGGTTTGGTTCCAGCATTACTTCGGATTTTCAAAGAATGGGTTGGACGTATCTTCGAGAAGGTTGTCATAATATTTAGTGGTAGTAAGATTGAAATGCAAATTGTTTTTTTATTGCACGTAGGTGTCAGCGGTCAATGGGTAGGAGCTTGGTTAATTCTTTCAAATAGGACACTGCATTATGTTTTCGATTCCGGCACGATGCAAAAGATCGATCTGCGGAAAGCTAGATGTATTGTTTTGCAAGCGTATAGGGAAGGTGATGGATCACCGAAAACTACCGATAAAGGACCGAATATGTTAGTGGATTGTCAAAGCGGTTCCGTGTATTTTCGAATGTGGACTAGTAGAGAAACTAAGGTAATCTATTCATAAGTACAAGAAAATTGTATTGATATTTAACACTTTGTTCATGCTATGCTAGCATATTTATATCGTAAAATAGTAATTACTATTACTAAGACCATTGAGGCACTTTATTTATGAAAACTAAATTATTACAAATCATCCTAACCTCGTGCTCCACCTGAAAAGGTACTACACGAGGCTACCTATTCTAAGTACTAAATGGGTTCATAACAATTGAAATGATCCTACTTCTAACTAAATAATTTCCCTATAATTTTAATAACAAAAAATAATACAGTAGCCTCGCGACCATATGAATACTACTTTTGAGAAATGATAAAATATATGAAATATGATTAGTTCACATAATCGCGAGTCTACTGTAAATCAGTCAGCTATCAGTTATTATTAAATGCGCCCATCTCCCAGCATTCGCCAAGGACACTGATTATATATAATATACTTATATAAAATCAATGGCTACGGAGTAAGGGAAAACCATGGCAAAAACCTTACTCTGGGAGGATCTGGAAGAAGTCCCAGACCTTATTACTGATAGCCAAATTATTATTATCCTTCTGAGTGCCGAAGAAGCAGCCTCCACGTCTCCTCAAATTCCGACAGCCTTGCGTTCTCGCGTAGCTGCTCCCTTTTCCACGCATTCAGAAGTTAACAGGAGAGCTGATGAACTAAAAAACAAACAAAACAACAGCAGTACCTATTCTAATACTTAATAATAACTTAATCCTAATTATTCTAACCAGGAGTAATTAAATAAAGATTTATATTTTAAAAATTTATAGTTTAACACCAATTCCGACCACTAAAGAGCATAAAATATTCATTTATAAGCGTGCTACCTTACTAACTATCTAAATATCATGCCGTAGCCTATTAGTTCTTTAGCAACATTACTAAAAAATTCCCACCATTCGATCGACTCATTATCTCTAATATCTGTTTCCCGTCGCGGCCAATTTAACCCCTAGCTAATGCCCTAACCTCCGTACGCGACCGCCACACATCAGTGAGTGGACATTCAAATAAGACATGCCCGCTGTATCTACCCCACCACACTCACAAAGCGAATCATTAACCCTCCCAATTCTACATAAAAATGATTTAAAATTACCGTGACCTGTTGTTAGTTCTACCGCCTGATACGATAAATTAACCCTCATTTCCCTAAAACGTGTAACGCTACCGATAAATTTCCTAGTCCACCTCCATTTAAGGTATTATCCACTACTCTGCCAATTATTATCAAATTTATCCCTAAACGCTTTTTAACTACACTAGCCGAAATAGCCCAAATCTAATAATCAAGCTATCTCCCCTAGATACCGCCTCTTTCGCTAATTGATCCGCCCTCTCATTACCGATTTACCTACATGAGCCTAGTCCAAAAAGTTTTATACCCCCCTCGCGCAACATATCCTAAGTATCTAACAACAAATCGGTCGGATTTTTTAAATTCCCTAACGCCTCTAATACAGATAAGCTATCTGTATTTTTACAGAAAAACACTTTTTAATGATTAATTTGCGATTTGTAATGGTAAGGCCGGGGCTCCGTGACTCTTTACGAGGAGTCGCCATTGCTATAAATGTATTAATATATGTATCCGCCATGTTGCTTTGTCAGGGCCAAATGGCTTCCGTTTGTTAAAATATAATGACCTATCTGCTGTACCGACGACAAATATTGCGTAAATATACAGTCACCCCAACTTTGTGAGTCGGTGAACCTTAACGTACACAATACTGAACAGCGCCATCTATACAGTAATAGCTAAACTATAAATTTCTCATCGTATTCTATTTTACAACAAAACATTTATTGCGGTTTAATTCTGTACTTTTTAAGGTTATCTTTCTATTCGATAACTTTTTACAAAATCTTTGCTTTCCTTATTATGTTTTTAAAACATACGTGTCTGCCTTCAAATATGATTATCTCAGTTTTTTTTAATTTGCTGTTACATTCGTCATAATTCCTTTTTGCTTTTTGCGTCCAACAATTTCAGTGTTTTTCTCGTAACCAATGCATTTATTTAACTTTTACGATACGTCATTTTGAATTCATGCTTTCAAGTTTCCATTGCACTAACTAACTACTGCGTGACTCGATGAACCAATCAACGGGCAGTGGGCCAAGATACGGCTGCCTTCAATGTAATTTTTGCGTATCGTCTGAAGCCGGAGCTAATTCGAAAGTGGCTCATTGCTCCCCGCTTGTCTGTATAAATAAATACAAAGGCTGTTTCGTCGCGTCAAATCATAGGACTAGCAACGTTCGTTCTGTACTTAAATATGTGTGCGTGCTTTTATCGGTATTTTTACAGAAAATAAAAACGCTTTTTAATGATTAATTTGCGATTTGTAATGGTAAGGCCATGGCTTCATAGCTCTTTACGAGGAGTTGCCACTGCTATAAATGTATTGTTATATGCGTCCGCCATATTGCCTTGTCAGGCACCCTTAAAGCTAAAAAGGGTTGCAAGCTATCGTATTGCAATTAAACTTTGGAGAAACGATTAACTCTGATTGACCGGTAGCTCATAAAGCACTTTGGAGTTGATTACCAAAAACTTGGTTGTGTAATATTTTTTTAATAACTCTTTTGTTTTTTATCTATATTATTGACTGCTACCCAGCCATTTTGTAAAAAGAAAGCGTCTGCATAGTTCGCGCAACTTTTGTGAATCGATTTTTTTTGTTTGTTTCTACTGCCTAAAATTTATCAAAACCAAAATTCTGCCGACTCCATCTACAGAAATTTGATTACTATTAAATGTATATCAATCAAAATTTTACATATAATACTTCAAAAACTATTAAGAATAGGTGCACCAATCTCTAACATCAACCGATATTAGAAAAATAACGCTGTATTGAATACTCTAGTAAAAATACCATGTTCCATTTAAAAGAAAAAAGTTTTGTTAGCTTAAAGGTATCCACATTGGAGGCGCGTTTTTGAACACCTGTATGTGATTCAATGATTATTGCTATAACACCTTATAGCTACGTTCTCGTATTTATATCGACTTTAGTAGAACCACTAAATATCTGCTATCTCATTAAATATTTGATTTTATTTGAAAGAGTGCAAATGTCAAATAATCAACGAAAATGAAAATATCTCAAAAACGCTGAAGTTTAGGGATACGGAACCTTCATATAAACTAGTTGCAAATGATCGGAAAATTCATTAGACCGATAAAAATTATACTATTTCATTTAAAATAAGGAAGTTGATATCAACACCCCGTATACCAAAAGTGCTATAAAGTTGAGAATATTTTCCTTAAATAGATCATAGTAGGCCATGACTACACGGCAAGTTTCAAAATCAAATTTCTACTAGTTCAAAAAAATCTAATGTCCCAGTTCGGTATAATAATTTGTACAGAAAAGATGCAGTGAAGTTATATTTGTATAATTTACAAAGTGCTGCATAATTGAAATTTGTTAATGTTGCGGAAGTGCTAACAGACAAGGAGGAAATTTGCTGATCAAGAATTATCATTATGATCCCGGGTAAATGATCAAGTTACAATAAAAATATCGGTACTTAGTACGGAAGTATAATAATAAAATAATTAGTGAAAAAACATTACCGTTGCAAAAATTGTCATCATGTAAATAAGTTAGCCACCATTTTCATAGGAAAATTTCAATTAGATGTAGATTAAAAAAAAAAAGAAATATGGACGAGCAGCCCGTGTACTAAAAAGTTTGTTAACTACAGCTATTACGTAGCGGATTCTGACTAATTTTTACGAAAAAAAAAAAACATTTTATAATGAATGGATCCTAATAGATGAATACCTCATATACTATATATAAAATATTTTTTTGTTCATATGATATCTCTTGTATTGCAGGTATGGTGCCATATAGTACGCTTGGCAGCTCACAACAATGGGTTACGTTTAGAACAGCAACAGTTAACGAAGAGCAGCATACCTGTGATTGTCGAAAAATGCATTAATTTTATTTATGTCTATGGTAAGCATTAGAGTAGCATCTCATGAATTTATTTTTATTTTAAAAGCGGAAATGATCATTTTTATTGTTGGATACAACGATGCTATGGATGAAATATTGTATAAAAATTTAAGTACATACATAATAAATTTTCCTGCAACTTTTAATTTTAAAGTTGGAAAAGATTTGTTTTTACTTCTGAACATAACTGTTAACATTTTCTTATTAATTTAAAAAGGAGAATGCATTACAGAATATACAATACTGTAAGGTTTCTTTCAAATTATTAACACAGGTGATATATTTAATAAAAAAGTATTTATTTCTACACTTAAAGTCTATAAAAATAAATTAATACTACTAAAAACACTAATAAACTAATTCTAAGTGAACTAGAAAAGAATTTTATGACAAAAAATCTTACGATTATCTGCACTGATAAATTTAAAATAAAAGCTTATCATAAAATAAGTTAAAAACGTGAGACAATTCATATTTATATTATTGTGTTAGTATCTCTTACCGAAACTTACTCACAAACAGAAATAGCTGAATAAAAGAACAAAAATTATGCTGATTGCAGCATCTACAAGAATAAAACATAATATAATCAAAGTTGCTACCGTTAAGTGTGGAGGTACACTTGTAAAACTTTAATTAATATTTAATTTAATTTGAATATTCAAGTATATAGCAACATTATCACGTTAAACATATAGGTTAGCAGATTGCACTAGATCAACTGTTGCAGTTCAATGTAGTTTTTTACGCATGTACATATTAGGCACATGGTTAAACAGAGAAGCATTTCTATTTCATTTTATGACTCTACTTTTTCATACCAATACTCAATATATGTCCCTATGAGGAATAGGTATAGTTTATATGGAAAAGATATATTTCTGTTTTTATTTCGACAGGTAGTATGTCAAAAGGCATATACAGAATTAGCGGCACCTCTAGCAACGTGAACGAAATCCTTACTCTATTTAGAACCGACGCGTGGTCGACTCAATTAACTCAGGGAAAATATACCGAACACGATGTAGCTACAGCATTAAAGAGATTCTTCAGGGATTTACCAGAACCGCTAATAGTCAGAGATAAACAAGAATACTTCTATCAAGTATCTCGTAAGTGTTGTTTTCGATAAATAAAAATCGCTTGACTCAATTTTGAATCGCTTCAGTTGTAAAAGACAACCAGGAAAGGATTCGAATGTATAAAGCAGCTTTCGATCAATTTCCAACAATATACTACAATACTATAAGGAAGTTATTGGGGCACTTGCAATTTATAGTAACTCAAAGCGAGAAAAATCAAATGACTGTTGATAATATAGCGTCCCTATGGGGCGTGACCTTAATGAATACAGAGGCGAGAAGTGTAAGTTCTTTATATTAACTTTCTTTTTCTTTCAACAGGCCAATATGAATTATTTTCAGAATCAAACTTTTAATCACAACGATCACGTCCTCATAGCAGATTTAATAAAACTTTATGTGGAGATCTTCCCTGAGAATCCGAAGGAAATGGAACAGGAGAGAGTAATGTTGCAAGTGCTGAAGAAATATTCAAATCAACCTCATGGAAATATAAACAACGTCAAAGTTTCTGGCGAATTTAGAGTTTGGATTTATTTGCATAATAAGAAAGGGGAAACTTATAATATTGCCGTGAGTTTTTATGTCGAATAAAATGAATTCATGAAAAGTACACGTTGATTTATGTAGATTGGGCCACAGAAAACAGCATATGAAGTTTGTTCAGAGTTAGCTCCGAAAATAAATTTACCAGTGCATCAATTAATACTGGAAGAGCTGGTTTTAAGCGACAATCTCGTACGCCCTATACATTATACGGAAAAGGTGAAGTTTTTTCCTTGTTAATATAATTTATGACGTGATCATTTTTTTTTTGTACATAGGTATTGGATATTGTTTTAAAATGGGGTTACTGGGATGACGCCGACAGGAAAGATAACTGCCTTGTCTTATCACCTCTCGAGAAGTATAACTTGTATATGCTTGATTCTATAAAACCTTTAGAAGGAGAATTGAGATTTGCTGACAATAAGACTAAGAATTTTAGAGCTTTTATGTTTGCTGTTAGTCATGGAAACTTAAGCTGCTATAAAGACAAAATGGTAAGAATAGATCTCATAAAATATTCTTTATTTTAACATGGCTTATAGATTTGTGTGCTATACTAGTAGATAACTTTACATTACCATCCTTGTGACGTAATCGAACTTACACTTAAACTAAACATGCGTTTCAACTGTGCTTTTGCAAGTTATACTTTGTAACGTGTCGTTACATGGAAAAATTGACTTCAGTATATATTTTGAGTAAACAATTTATTTTATCATAAATTGTAGTTTATTTAATCAATTTTTCCTGATACGCTCGTTACGCCTGCATTTATTTCGTTAATTTGTTTTCGCTGGCAAGCGTCTTAGTTTTAATTATTAGAGTATTGCGTCTCCTCCACGCGGCGCACATTGTATCTACACACGCTATTTCCCTACGCGCCCGTGTTGACTTTACGCACGCTCGAATCCCCGCCAGCGCCGCTTGCCTATATAAACCGTGCATCTACCGAGATCGTGGCAGACTACGCCGATTCCCGAACCTCTCCTGGCCGTATTCTGCTGTCGTCCCAAGGGGTGACGCGCTTATAGCCATTTGCCGATCCTGCAGGACTGTATTCTGCTGTCGTTCTTAGGAGTGACGCGCTTACAGTTTATTTCCCGTTCTCGCAAGGTTGTAGTATGCTGTCGTCCGTAAGGGTAACGCGATTATAACCATTTACCGATCCTGCAGGATTGTATTCTGCTGTCGTTCTTAGGAGTGACGCGCTTACAGTTTATTTCCCGTTCTCGCAAGGTTATAGTATGCTGTCGTCCGTAAGGGTGACGCGATTATAACCGTATACCGACCCTGCAGGACTGTATTCTGCTGTCGTTCTTAGGAGTGACGCGCTTACAGCCCTTCCGCCCCCGCGAATTAATTGTTTACGCTGCGAGATCGTCTCTTTTATTATTCGTTGCACGCTCATATTTTTTTTAAGCCGCCCACTCTGTATATGGTCAATACGAGAGTTATCGTAGACAAATTCCTGCCGTAAATTATCGATATTTCATTCTCAACGTTTAATCCGCGGAGCGTCATGAATTAAACGAAAACCCCGGTATATATATATTTGTACATGTATTTCCCGTGCCTTCTCGGCAAATAAACCGAAAACTCCGTTGGCCAAAACTAGTATTTCACCGTGATTGCCATTTATTTATTTATATTTGTTATTGCTATATGTTAAATATTGTTTGTGATTTCCTTACCTGTATTTACACTTATACATTTATACACTTTTTTTTGTCGTGTTGTTGATCTGGGGAATAAAACTACGAAAACTAAGTATTTGTTTCACTAAAATATATAATATTTGTTGCGTACTTGAAGCCGGAACCCTGGGTATTCACTCACGCACTGCAGTTACTTCACTAGGGTTAATTTTAATAATTGTACGACGTATTAGTACGCGACATAAACAAATATCTTCGCGCGCGATTTACAATCGCACAGCTGACAGCGATCTTCGCCAGCGCCGTTACCGAAGAAACAGGAAGTACGAGGACGCTGTTACAAGGGTAATTCATAAAGTTCATGAGTGAAAAGTAAGCGCGCGATAGATTATCTTTTAACAAAAGCTAAAGATAAATCATTATTAAAGAGAACATCACACACAGAAAGAAACGTCGTTACAACTTGATTTTTATAACTATTTTTTTTTTTTTTTATTGATTAATCACTGCAATTTTCATGGTTGGGTTTTGATTTTCCAAAATTTCCTTTTTTTGCGCTCTTTGTTATTCCATTGGACAGTCTGCAGTACCTCTTCACCACATCGCTGTATAAGTGTATTTAAGAAACCAGACGAACAAGTGCATCTATGTGGTGTATCTACAGCTGCATTCGTTCGTGCAATGATTCAGAATCACGATTACTTGCTGTCCAATAGAATTTACGTATACTTGAGATTTTCTTGGCTTATTGGTAATTAACAAATCCTGGTTATAATCACTGGCGCGAACGAAAGTAGCTTATATTGTCACCCAAACCTGCCCATAAACGACGCAGCAATTATATTTAGGAAAAATATCTAATTCCCTCAGTTTTAAGCGAGCAACTTGCATTGGGCGAGACAACCAAATTGCACCTTAAAATTGAAAATCAAGATTCATTCTTGTTTATTTTTAAAACAATTTACCTTAAGATTAATTACACAAAAACTTGGAACTTATCGCAATATAAGTTTTCATCAACTGTTTTTATAAAATAATGTAAAAGCGTTGAAGTTATGGTTGTTACCGACGAGTAGGGATCTGCAATAATCTTGACTTGCCTAAAAACGTAGTTTTCAGTTGATACGAACCGCGTCAGGACCAGCGATAGACGAAAAAATTAAGCAAAAACGTGTATGAGAGTTAAGATGAGAAATTTATGAATGAGAAGTTCTATAAGCAATTACTTATTCTTGTAGATTACCATGCCCTTATAACTCAATAAGTGTTTATTATCCATAGTTGTAAATATCCCTTAAACGAGTATAATAAAATAAACGCGTTAGGAGTCGATTACCTGCCGTTCACTGTTTTAGTTATCTTGATGTGTGATACAACAACATTTTTATTTATTTTTTAGTGTAAGCAACTTTTCACCAGCTGGAAGATCGAAGACATCGTATGGTATTTAGGTAATGAGCCTAAACGAAGTACTCCGTCGAAACATACTATCACATTTTTCGAAAAAGACGGTCGGGTAACAAGAACGAAGTCGTCTCCTTGGTTTGGAAACGTTTTAGCATTCGGAGATGAGGCTTTTAAAGTGTTATGGTTAGGTACAATATGGAAAACGGCTTATCCCAGGGAGTTCCGGCCTCCAGCACAACACGTAAACATAATGAACAGCTAAGAACGATATTTTTAATATGTAAAGAAATTATAAGACTGATTTTCTCATATAATTGATTATTTACCGAATGCGAAATGATATTTCTGTGCTTTGAACAGCACAGAACATCCGGTTTTTTTTTTCTCAGTTCTGTGGTAAAGTTAGGCAATGACTGAATGAATTTAGACAATCTATTTTCCTGCAATTAATTACTGTAACATCTAAAGCAATGGTGGACAAAGAATTGCATTGAGAAACTATATCGTAATTGTTTAAATAGTTTTTATGATTTGCAAGTGACGATAGCGTTTTAGTTAATATATTTTTTTAGCGAAATTATTTTAACGTAATAATTGGAAGATTATAGATACATATCTATATTTTTGTGCAACCTTTCGAAGTTTTATTATATTAATGAAATTTCGTAATATTTACATTTTATATTAATTATGGCATTCTTAAATATTTTAATTTTCTTATATGTAATGTATAAGTCTCGTAGTGAGAAGTCATTTATATCTCAATCAATATCAATTTTTATTATACACCGGTATTAATGTTCTTAGAAAAGCTGGGACGCTTTTGTGTCGCTCGATATTTTTAATCGCGGCGGGAGGAGGCTAGTATGGCTTGTGTCTTTTTTATTACTTTATGATAATTGCGGTATTTTTTTTTTAGTATTACTATAATATATTTTTATCCGCAGGGACTTATTACAACTTTTAAAAAGAAATGTTTATTATAAAATGTGCGACATATCATGACAGCCATAATGTGATTTTATTTCCAAGAAGATCACTTGTAAATGATATTTTGTATCCAAAGTTTATCATCCCTGATCTATATTTTTATATAGTTATAATTATGGTATATATACATGTATACACAAATAGAAAGCCATCCATTCGAAAAATGCTAGACTGTAGTGTTGGCATGAACGTAGCTTTATTCGTCTGTGTAACTATGCGTGAATATTGTAGTACGAAGTCAGAGATTGAATTTAATTAATTCTCCAGGTGGCCTTCGCGAAATGAACGGATACATTTCGTGAAAGGCAGAAGTTTACGTTTTAATTTTTCAAACAAATAACTTGTTGGTAACCTGTTCTTTTCTTTATGTAAATTGTTTACATACAATAAAGTAAAGTAAACTTTATTTCCAAACACCACAAAAACTACAGAGGTATAGGGAACGTCAGAAAAAGGAAGCAAAATAACAAATGTAAACTAGACCTGGGGTGTTATCCGTTTATTCTCGTGAAGACGAAGTGAAAATTTGTTTTATACATAAGCGTTTTATTCACACCGTGAATGATAGTGAAGGTTTCGTTTCCAACACTACTAGACTATCTAAAAGGCGCAGAGGTAACTCACCTATCGCTTTCCTAGTATCTGGTTAGCAGCTAACAATAATTATATATTAAAAGCTAACAAGTTTAGAAGGAAAAATAAATAAATAAAATAAAAATAATTGACAATTAGGTAGTACATACACCTAATAGCCTATCGAATGGCTTGCTTACATTCTGTATAATACTAATTTCATATACCTGTGATTATGAGGTGCACATCTTTGGATGATTTGTAGTATTAGTATGATTGATATATACATAACGAATAATCATTTGAAATGTATTTACAACGTACATTGTATTCCACTACTGAGTATAATAGTGGCAAAATAAGCATTATCGATATATTATTATATGTTGAATAATTTGAAATGACACAGTCACTAAGGCTGTTCTTCTATATTTGAAAATAGTTTACTTGTTTAATTAAATGAAACAAGAATTTGACTTAATTATTGATTCACAATTTATTATGCTTGTGACGTTTCGGGTATTAATTTATCCCTTCTTAGGACCTGAAAAATAATGCGATTTATTTATTGTTTTAATTTTTTTTTACTGGTTTATTTTCGTAATTCTTTATACAAAAAAAATGTTTTGTTGAATAATGTCTTAATACAGTACTCTCCATCCAAATGCTACGAATTAAATCTTCATATATTTTTTAAATTTTCGAATTATTCGTTTTCTATGTTTTTTAGATGTAATACTGTGCATTCAAAGTCAAAATTGTCTTGTCATCACCTTTTTATATAGTTTTATGTCATCCTTATATTTATATACACATAGTTTGCTATAAGTGCAAGTGTAGCTAAGAACTTCTTGGTTACTTATTGTTTAATCAATCGCATTATTATTCGGGTCTGAAGAAGAGATAAATTAATTCCCGAAACGTCACAAACATAAGAAATTGGTAATCAATAATTAAGCCCAATTCTTGTTTCATTTAATTAAACAAGTAAACTATTTTCATATATTATTATATATACACATATATATATATATTTTATAATTACATAGTGTAATGAATGTAAATATTGCATCAATTTAAAAGAATCCTATTTTTATCTTAGCCGTTTTAATATAAATACGTAGTTATATTTTTTAGATTTATAATTATGGATGTGATGCCAGAGTTTTATTAATAAAGTTTTTTTTTATGACCTATTTTTTTTTTACTTAGATAGCTTTTATTTGATCGTCAGCAGAGATGACAAATTTTCTTCGAAGGTTACTAGGAAAGCCAGCAGTGCGTATAGCAGATTAAAGCTAAACAATTTTTGTAAAAAAGACTGCTAATTGACCGTGGACTCCTGTATTATAGAAAAATTGTAACCTGGAGGAAACCAGCGACTATTGGGCATATTAAATTAGATTAAGGTTGGAGAGGCCTTGTCTTTGCCAAGCTTATCTAATTCGCACAAAACGTACATTGGAGTTTTGTTTTTTCCCTTGGAAATTCAAATTCATTTACCTTATTTTATTTTCGTTTCGCTGCTTTTTGGTACCACTAGGTCTATTTGATGGGGCTACACTTCTTATATTGATTCGCAATTAAAATAGTATAGAAGATTCTTCCTTTACATATCTGAGAAGGATAAGACATCAGATTCTACTGTAAGTCAAGCAAAATTATTTTTAAATTGTTCGAGAATACTCGGGAGTCCTCGTCGTCAGTCGTCAAGTTTGGTGTGGTCATGCTCATCAGGCCATTCGTCATCAGCGTTTGAGTCGAGCGATTTGACATTGTTGGTTATTGGATAGTTGGTTTGAGGTTCTATGCACAGTTTTAAGGGTTGTTAAATAAGTAATAGTGAGTTAAGTGTGCGATAGTGTTTCTTCAACTAAAGTGCGTTGAATTACTTAAGACTAAATTTTGTGTAATTAATAATCATGATAAAGATACCATCATTTTTTAAAATAGCAAGCGTTCTATAGCTGCGCACATCTTGTTTTGAAATGTTTTGATTGTTTTGAAATGAAATTTGGTCAAGTACTTGTATAAATTTGACTAGTGTAAATTGATATATTTTTTTTAATATAACTAACAATTTGTTGTTTGTTATATCGTGCTTTGTCTGTGTTTTATCTCAAATGCTAATTTTTGACTTTTTATCCACGTTATTTTCGATATTGACGTTTTTGTAAAACCTGATAATGGCAATTATCTTCAGCCGAAACATTTTAAACAGTATGATAAATAAATATTTATGAATGGAAAGGGCAATTATTATTTATACTTTTAATCACCAATCCCATTCAATGAATTTCAACATACAATTGATTGATCGATAAATGTTATCAATAATAATGAACCATTCTAAAAATTTGAGAGCATTTTCTCCCGCAGTTTGTTCATCACAAACTTCGAGAATTAAATTGAACTTGCAGACAACAATAGATTAGGTATTTTATAAAATGAATACAATCATCTGATTTCCGTCAACTGGGCAGATTATTACGAAAAAGGTTTGTTTACCAGCACATACATTTAATAAGCTTTTTCAAAATAAACACTACACTATTGTAAGTTATAAGTGCCAACAGTCAACATCAGTGGCTGAAAGAGTATTTAGCGTATAATGAATGCCAGAAAGAACAACATTAGAAATAAAATGCATTTGAGTATACTCAGTTCTTTTTTACTGCTGAAATTGCAGTTGAAACGAACTTCAATCAAAGCGTGTACACACATACCTATACATCTATTAGATATACTTTATGGATATCCACAATCTTCATTAGACGCCATAGACATTCTATGGATGTCTCATACATATCCAAATGTCCATCTATTAGATATCCAAAGAGTACTACTGGATAAAGGTTCCTTGACGTCTAAGGTTACCTCAACTCTCTAATCTTATGCGCTTGGCTGTCTCTGACGACGTCACGGGGAGCCCTTTCTTTGAAATGCATTGAATGCATTTTTACAACAAAGTCATAGACGTCTTTTCCAGCATGAAAAATAGGAGAATGGATTTAATATGCAAACAAATTTTACATAAATCATACCAAAAATTATCTCGAAAATTTTGGTGAGAATTTTTCTAAGAATTTTTGTTGCGACACTTTCAGGTCGTTTTACACAGGAATAAGGTTACTTCCATTTGCACTTCTAAGTTGTAACCTAAATCTAAACAATTATGATCCGTATTTTGCTGGTTTATCAGTTAACTGCTATTTGTTTAGGATATCTATGATAACCATAATCAAGTAACAATTTAATTTAACAAATGCGTCTGTTTATAGCAACAAATATCGTGAAAATTCCGGGTAAAATTTATTCCTGTGTAAAATGACCTGAAAGTTTCGCGACAAAATTTCTTAGAAAAATTTTCGGTATAATTTTTGTTATAATTTATGTAAAAATTCTCGTACGTGTAAAACGGCTCTTAGTGTTGGTAATCGAAAATCTTCATAGTGCAAAAAATCCACAATGTTAAAATAAATTAAAAAATTACCGAATTAGTTCACTCTATTTAATTTTAGCTTCTACATTTTTATTCTCACTGTATAGATGGCAATTCTTATCAAAGACAAAATCATTTAGGATGTTAATTGTATTTGAATTTTGTACTTTAAGGGGAGGTTTACATGTGTTTGACTGTAAAAACCGATTTTTGGTTTTTTACATTTTTTGAAAGCTCCAAATATATAACATACATGGTTAAAGCGGTTTCGTAATATTCGCATTGTTTAAGCCGCTACGGCTTATTAAAAGAGCGGGTGTACCGAACACAAACGGCGCATATTAGATGTAATACTATATTCGACTCGGGGCTACTCGGGTAACAATATCATACTTATTGTTTGTTAGTGTATGTACAGTTGTTTTGAATGATTAGAAATGCCACTGCAGTCGGGATCACAAATAAACGACAGTGTAGCTATTTATATTACAATAATATGAAGCAATTAGATCCGAAATAAAACGCACATTTAAAGAAACTGATCTAACAATATTTTTTTTACTGAAAACACACTTTCTCACGCTTTAGAAAACAACTTACCATAAAATGTATCAATTTATTGCAGATGCACTTACTGACACCAAATTTCTTAGAAAAGCTAGCTAGAATATGATGGTAAAGGTAACCGCACTACAGATCATCAGAGTAGCACAGGAAAAATGGAAGTCGATGCGATGCCTTAAAAGAAATTTTCGCACGATTTCGGACAGGTGACTGAGACAAGACAACTTTTTAAGCAATTTGTGATTTTTAACCGTACGAAGATGTTACTGTTCAAGAAAAAAAAAGAGAATGCGTTGGAGATGTACAAAAAAGAATGAGTAGACTTTGAAGAAAGGGCGCTGGTAAACTGACTGACAAAGTTATTGATAATTTAAAAATAATGTACTATGGACTGGCAATTAGACAATATCCAGATTCTGCATAAAAAATGAAGGCAGCTATTTGGGCTACATTTCATTATAAATGTTCAACCGACGCGGATCCATCCGCGACATATTTATTGTCCAAAAGGTGTAGACAGCCTGTGTAAGTGGCGCGTTGCAGAAGCCAAGGTTGAGCTTACTTCATTCAAACATGACCCTCTTGTGCAAAAATCAAGATGCTATTAGACCGATTTATGAAGTTTCTTCTACAGTGATTTATTGCAAAGATGCATTGGAAAAAAATTGTTAAAACTGAAACGACTCGTTTAGTTCATGTGTGTAGAAACTAGCTCCAAAAGATTTACCCTGCGACCCATAAACAATTCAACTTGCTACCTACATTGCCGCAAATTTATTCAATGAAGGTTACTTTTCTATATTACAAATAATGAATGCGGTGGGAATTGCAGTAGGACTTGATACCAAAAATTTCGTCATCAATTCTGATCGTCAGCGCATACAACGAACAGAGCAGAGTATGTCCAGCGCTGCAAAACTTGCTGTGCTGTCTAAAGGGAAGCAACAAATTTTGCAAATGCAGAAGTATGAAGAAGAAGAAGGATTAATGTATGGTGCTGGAATAGCTGACTAAGTGTATGTTGAACTATTTGTAAAAATTTTTGCTGAGAAACTTTGAACGTGTTTTTCTCGAAACATGATTTTTCAAATCTGCGTAAGTTCTAGTTCTTCAAGTGTTCAATATATCAACTTAATTCCGTTGTTTTCTTAATGTAAACAGTTTTTATTGGAGGTTATACCTATAATATACTAAAAATTGCAATATTCACATTTTTTATATCCACATACACACAAAAAAGAAATAGAAAATAATCAAATCAAAGTCCAGGTATCTGCCACATTGTTTGCTTTCGACTTATTTGGTTAAATTTAGGTATAACCTCCAACAAATTTAATGTATTTCTATCTCTTCTTTTTATTTTCAATTTCAGATCACTTTTGCGTATGCTAGAGTTTACGCAGTTTGACAGTGTTTTCTGTGCATATTGCTACCTAGATACAAATAGGGAACGTTATAGTGGTCTTGTCATTAAAGAAAATATATTTTTTTAATGTTCAAGTTTTAATATATTTATTAACAAAAAGCCGTATTTCGTATATCTTTTCCTTTGTCTGAAAAAAAAGCTCAAAGTTTTTGGACTTTTCCGATATATATATGTAAACCTCCCCTTAAATTGAAAAAAAAGCAATCGGAAATCGAAAAAGACACAGTAACTTTTTATCTATTGACAAAACTGACTAAAAAACAATTTTTGTTTCAAAACTCTTATCTTTATTTTAGTCCTGTTCAAATTTAACTATTTAAAAACTTAGGTAAAAAAAATTCTCTCACTTTTCAAATTTTTGTGTAAATAAATATTCTTTTAGCCATTCTTATTGAGCAACAAAAGATGTAATTTTTAACGAGAAATTCAAAGTGAAGTGACAAAAGCGTTTCAGGTAAACAAATATATTCGAATGGGGCAATTTCCGCAACCTTATCAAGGCATCACAATATGATATAATTTTATTTTAATATATTTTCGCTAAGATGTATTATCACTATCATATTAAAACCAAGATAAGCGAAGACGCAAATATTGTGCTATTTATGGTATCTACAATGCCATTTTACTTCATCAACAATCTTTTGTTTGGTTAGTGAACCTGAATGTGGATCCTTATTCCAGGCTGCAAACATTCAATCAATGATGATTGAACGTTTATTTCTTGCTTATCAATAATTTGTCTTCTTAACCTGACAATTTTAGTTTTTTCGTAGAAAACGCAAAAAAAATATCTCTCTAAATTTATCTTTTTATGAAAAGATAGCGATAATGATTAATCTATAACGTGTCTAAATAAAACCTTTATTCCGCATCTGTGAGGTGTTGTGTATATACCTGTGAGTTAAACGTTTGCGTGCTTGTTTCCAGTACATTAAGATTTATTCTCTATTTCGATTTCTTTAAAAATCTAATGAACTAAAAAATCTATTGGAATCCAATCGTCTTCGAAATAAATGGAATAATGGATTCCAATAAACCGGAAGCGACGGAAAACATTTCATACTCTAGCTTAAATGGCGATTTGAAACAACTGAATATTGCTTCATTGGAAATTGATACTAAGAACTGCAATGAAAAGTGCAATCCCAACTTTGTACATAACTTACGCAACGAGATTCCTAAAACATTAGATGAAGATACAAAGCAATGTGATCCAGTAATTGGTGAAAGTGATAGAGAAGTATCAGAAGATGCCAAGCATCACTATGTTGGTCAAAGATCCATGTCTACACCTGATTCAAGAACTGTTTCTCTGCCAAATTTATCGGCCAGGCCGAAAACTTTTGAAAATCAGCGTCAGAAAATCGTGACCGACTCTCTTACAAAGAATCGTCTTAAGCGTAAGGAGAGTTTTCTTCAAAGTGTAGCTAATGTATTTAGGAAGAAGACTGAAACGCACGATGACGAGCCCAAATATACAAGGCTGAATATTCAGAAACCATCTCCGTTTCCCGGAACTAGTGGTTTTCTTAAATATTCTTTGTATTTCAAAACGAAGGAGGGTGCTTTCAAGCAACGCTGGTGTTTTTTGAGAGTTGATTTTTTTATTTCGTATATTGATGAGGAGTATAAAAATGTCGAAGTATGTCTGCCCATGGATTCTGTTATAAGTGCACAATTTTTGGAGGACAAAAAAATTGAGTTTAAGTAAGTAGTAGCTTTTATTTTATTTTAAGTATGCTATATCCATTGTTGTTGATGATAATCGTTTTTTTTTTATTGTACATACTATCAGTACAGGATATTTTAATTTAATTTAAAAATATTTAAAATAGTTTAGAGCTGTATTAATGTCAAATTTTAACAACAGTAAGAGCTGATTAACTGTTCGTTTTATGAGACCAGATATGTCTAATAGATCGTTTTTATTTTTAAAATTGTTTATAGACGGATTATTTTTTTTAGATTAACGACATAAGTGTAAATAAAAAATAAATCGTTTTTATCTTATCAATATAATGTGTCTACCATAAGGTTTTACATAATGTTTTGATGTAGGCGTATGAAATTGATTTGTTTTACATACTGTACCGTGTTAATGAAAATTGGTTGCCGTTTTACTAGCTTTAAGAGATCGAAACCATTTGCCACATTAGACATTTAACAAAGTAATATTAAGTGGAACTTACAAAACTTCACTAATAATAATGATAACTTACATAATTGTTCATGGAAATCGATAAATGAGCCATAGGTACAATTCTGCATTATTAGTTCTAAGCAGAAGAATTACGGATGTTGGTAATGGGCATTTAGCGTTAAGTATTACTCAAACAGTTTTTACTTTTCTCGTTTAGAGTTGCAGTACACTGAAATATGATGATTTAAAAATTAGCTACCTCATAACAATAACCAAGCTAAAGAGTCAATTATTTTTAATCTATGTAAATGCAAGCTATATACAAATGTAAATTAGAATTCCTTAGTATTTCCGAAGCCATTAGTGGTAAAAATAAAAAAAAAAGATTAAAGCTTTTACATCTTTGTGAATATAATGCGAGAAGTGCAGACATTTCTCTTGCCCTGCGAATGGGCATCAATAAGTAGTTAGTAATTAAAATACGGAAATCCCCAGATATTACAAACTGGTTACCAGATTTTTTTTCCAAACCGGTTTCTTTAGGATGGGTTAATCGTTTTTTAGGTAAAACGGGTTCTTGAAATTGATTATGGTTCTTGGCTTTAAGGCCTATAATTGTCTACTACTTTCTATTGGTAGCCCTTATTGGGTATTAAGGTTATACAAATCTATGTTTCAAGCAGTGGCGTAGCGCAAAATCTGTGCCTCATCCTCCCCTCTCCCCCGCAGAATTTTGTCTAGGGCTCCTTGCCTACTGCTGCATATCTGTAAAATTTTGCTAACAATTATATCTGACGGCCCCTCAGATGGTTGAGCCTCCTCGCCATGCGGAGGTGTACTTTACGCCACTGGTTTCAATTTGTTCATAATAGTTAATGAAAAGGACGTAATGTTCTTTAAATACTGTATATCTTTACATTTAGATCTCCCAAAAACACCGCCCTAAAATAATTATATAGCAGAATTAGCAGGTATATGAATATGGCTATACATACTCAGATAGTAGAGGATGTTCCTAGAATATTCTTTAAACATGCTTTTAGGTACCTATTTATATATTCGAATTATTATCAGAATAGTCTACGAATATTTAGAATTTGAGAATTTTGAAATATTCCGGCAATATTTTATGTTCTAGGATTATTCTTAGAAAAGACCTTAACGAAAAATTAATCGGAATTGCTCAAAAATTAATAATTAATTAATAATAAAATAATAATTTCCTACGTAAGATGCAAAATAAAGTAGATTTCATCTAAATATTAATGTATTAATTTTACATAGCAGCACATTAATATTTCCTGTTGACGTTGAGTGTCTTCCATGTTGTGTCTTGATTGAGACCCTGTATTATGTGTTTACTAGTGTTGCATTATGTTTTAAATAATCAGTAAGGAATTATTACTAGCTCTTACACCCCTTTTAGTTTTAAATTAATAATAAATTGCGTGTCAAAACAAATTCAACAAACAGTCGCAAAACTGAAATTTTGGCAACTTTCACACCGTAAATCATAGCAATTGAATAAAAAAAACCAACAATTAGCAAAAACTTCATCAATAAAATGTTATATCTTCACGATTGTTTATGCACTGTCTAATTTTGCGGGGCATGCTCTGAACGACGAAGGTGTTTGTTGCTTGTGGTAAACGCTTTATGTAGCGACCCATCATATCTCACACGTGTTCAATCTGGTTTCAATCCACATAGTAAAAAAAATGCACAGTAGTATTCCTGGTAATTGTTCGCCAGGAAAACTACTGTAATTTTACAGATGAGAGAAAATTTCAGTATAACTGTAAATTTACAGTATCGCGTCATCATTTTCCTCCACTTACCCTTAATATCACAGTATGATCGCTGTAAATTTAAGGATCATTTCTGATATATGTAAACGCTGTCAGAAATTTACATCAATGTTTTTGACTTTTACATTAATTGTTTGCGTATTTACTGAGAAACTATAAAGCTTCAGTAATTTTCCTATAAAACATCAGTAACAATACTGTAAAATAAAACAGGATTATTACTGCATTATTACTTGAAATTTTTACTGTGCGGAAAGGGAACAGGCTAGGGAAGAATTTCTACTTCCTCTTCGTGCATGGAGTTCTGACAGATGATTATCAGGGACTTTTTACATGTAGCTAGTTGTCTTGTTAAGATTTCAGTTTTGTAACTGACCTTCTTCGAGGTGTTGCAATTTTTTTGGCACGTAGTTTAATTTGTAGTGATTGCAGTGAAATACACAAAGCAAATATTATGGTTATATGTTCTATATACTCATATCTTAAATAATAACAGAGGGATGAAAGGATCACCTCTGTATATGTGTATTTCTGAAATTCAAAATCTGTTAGAAAGTATTTAAAGTATTTCTTAGAAATGCACACTTGCAATCTATATACAAAATGATAAAATGGATTATAGAAGATTTCTCAACAAATATAATCTTATAATCTTTATATTATATACAAGTTTTAAGGAATGATTTTTGGATAGTATTACCTTGTAAAAAAAAAATACAAATCTATGAATGAATTTTGTGATATTCCAAAGGTCTCTAAATAAAAAGAAAACAATGCCAATGTTATCTAAGTAACAGTAACACATAAATACTTAGAAATAATATGTTAATTTAGATTTGCAATTTTTATTCTTAAATAAATGCAAGGTTTACACGAACATAACGCAAAAGCATAATCCGACCATACAAAACAATTTTATTAAAAAAGAATTACACACATTGAGCGTATGATAATAATTGCTGTTAAAATTCCGATTTAGAGCTACTATAATAAGTAGGTATTGTAAGCAGATACCGACAAAAAGGAACTAGGTACTATTAAAAAGATGATATTTATTGTGATACAATTGCGCCACTTCTGTTTTAATTCTATAGATATGTGGCGCCACTAGGTTTAAGTTCGGAATGGCTTAGTTCGCGAACTGCGAAATACTAAGGATAATTTTACTGACGTAGTTCATTCGAGTCATAGCAAAGAGGTGTGTTTCTGAACTAGGTCGTTCGCGAACTACACATCTCTATTTGCCAATTGCGCCTTACAAATAGATATTCATAGTTAATCTGTTTGTACAATAATAATACTAATCGAGATAATAATTCGTTTACCTTTTTTGTAATACTGTAAATAACATATTTTTATTTTCGCGAATGTTATTGTAAAAAATATTTACTTACCTAAGACCTTCCTACATTTTATTTGGACTTATACGAAGGTGAAATCCTAATTAGTAATGCTGCTCGTCAAGGGATGGGCCAAGGAAGTCAAACCCTTCCTAATATTTTTAATAACATAAAAACTATTCTTTATTTGTTACAGCGATATGGTTAAATACCGTTGATATGCCGGAATTAGAGTAAATATTCGTTATGAATTCTAAAACAAAAAACTTGCAATAACTAACAGACATCCGCGGTCGTTGTCTATATCATCTGCTAGACTTCCGGTCTTCAACCGCGTCCTGGATCTTCCTCTGGCCGACGTTTCGGCCACACTCGTTTTGTTTTTAATGTTAAAGCATCTCCAAAATGTGTACATAATTCTGTGGGATATTTTTGCACATAGTAATTAATATTCGTAGGAGTTATTTATACACATTTTCAGTATGTTTGACCTGGTTTTACCATTAAAAACAAAAATATTTGCGACTGTCTTTTTTCAAGCTAATGATGTCATAAAGCGTAGTTTTTAATTTATCGATAGGTGCGTTGATTATAGTGTGTTTCTGTTCATATATTAATTAGATCTCGATGAATAGAATAATGAGCCTTATGCAACATGTTTTTATTTGGCAATAAATTATCTCTTATCAATAATAAATAATTTAAAGAACAATAATTATATTTTAAAATTAGCGCGGTAAAATAACGCCGTCGGTGACTGAATACGAAACTAAATCTAAGTGCATAGAAGTTCGGTCGAGTTCAATATGTGTTCTTAATGATCTGTGGTCGATAGCAGGGGATAGAAACTTGACATTGGGCGCCCACTATTGCTGCCGCATTAGAAATAATCAGTGTGTGTCATAGTAGAAATCTATATCTTATTTTGGTGTGGATCCGTGATCGTTTGACATGACGAGTTGTGACGTATAGTTGTTGACGATTGTTGCAAGCTACTTATTCTGTTTTCCTGTGAATTCCCGAAGTTTGTTTATGGAGTATTTACCCTATTTAGCGTTTAACGTGTGTTTGGTGTTTTATATAAGCGTTCTCTGAACAATTTCATTCCGTTTTTCATTTTATATAAGTTTTGTGTACATAGGTTACAGACAGTAGTGCACACTTTTGTGCTATTTTGTTTAATTAAATATCGTTTATATGTTTTGTTTATATTATGTATATAGTGTTAGCTTTTAGTTTATTTCTGTGTATTTTAAATATGTGCAATTAAAACAGCCATCAAAAAATGAAGTTACTTTATTTAAAACAGACTTTCAAAATGAGTAACACCAGGTAACACTACTATAATCGAATTTCCCGCCATGAGTGATTAGGTAATGCTAGTTTTATGCGGCGGCAATAGATGTTGCAATCTAGATCGTATAGTTTGTCAAGTTTCCTATCTTTATTATGGTTGATCGTTGGTCGATAGAACGCTTTGTTTCACCAATGTAAACATTACCGCACGACCATGGAATTCGGTAAACACCAGCATTTTCGAAAGGATCTACAATCTTTGACTGTAAAGGAGTTTGATAGTTGGGAGTTAGGTTTAAAGACTGTTTTGATGTTGTGGTTAGACAGGATTTTTCCTATACGGTCGGTAACACCTTAGATATAGGAGATATAAGCAGTGGATTGATGTGGATCAGGTTGGGATTTGGATATGTTACATCTAGGAAGAAGGTGTCGTTTATGGTACGTTGGATCTGGTGTCTAGGATAGTTATTCTTTATTAGGGTATCGGTGATCTGGGATAGCTCTCTGGATAAATAATTAGGTTCGGATATGGCAATGGCTCGTTGTACTAAGGAATTTATAACATCGTTCTTCTGGGCAGGATAGTGGTGTGAAAAGGCATGTAAATAACAATCAGAATGCGTAGGTTTGTGGTAAATGAAAAGTCCCAAAGAACCATCATAGCGACGATTCACTAGGACATCTAGGAAAGAAAGAGTATCGTCTGACTTGACTTCCATGGTGAATTTAATGGAACTATGTTGGGAGTTAAGGAATGTGTCGCGCCCATGTGGCCAAATTACGTAGTTGTCGACGTACGAGGGATATTTGATAAGTTTCATACTTTATGGATATAAATTAATTGTAGAAAACAGTTTCTTTCACCTTCCGATAGATGGCCTCGATATATGTAAACTGTCAAAATTTCAAGTCATTCTATCCATTAGTCTGGTCATTAGTTTGTGTATGATACTTATTTCAATGTTGTCAATTCACATTGTCAACAATGGAGAAAATTCGGTATCACCCAGTGATAAAATTCCTTCATTTGAATTCCTATATAAAAAGACAAAAAACAAAAGATGAGTTAAACTTTGTATACAGTGAAGCCTTTTACAACGGTTAAATATTGGGTGGCGAGTACAGTTGAAGAAAAAAGTATCCGAACGATGCGAGCGGAAGCGAATGAGACAGAATATATTGGGTCCCTTCTATTACAACAAGCCGATATTTTCTCTCTTGCTTGCTCAGGTTTGAATCGTTCGGTTATTATTTTCTTCAAGTCTATAAACGTGGCCGTACGAGCATTTTTGACGAGGAACGTTCCGGATGTCGAAAAACCGCTACAACTGACGAAATGGTCGATTTAGTGCATCAAACTGTGGTGGAAGATCATCGATTGACTGTTATGTATATTGCTAAGGCTTGTCGGATATCATCTGAACGGGCCCACAAGATTTCACATTAAGATTTAAATATGAGAAAATTATCCGTGCGCTGGGTACCGTGCTGGCTGACGATCGACCAAAAGCGCGTACGAACGGACATGTCGCTCGAGTGTCTTAACTTGTATCAGAAGAATCCAGGAGAATTTTTGCGGCGATTGATAACCTACTATGAAACCTGAATGAAAAGATGAAAATTGAAGCAAGAAAAATTGAGAAACCACAGAAGTTACCAAGATCGGTCAGGTAGTGGAGTGTGGTGGGGCGCAATTGGATGTTAAGGTGTCTTTTGAAATGCTCTATGGTTCGGTCTTTAGACCACTATTTTTTGTTTTTACTTTACATAAATGATTTACTGCAGAGCATCAACGTCGACACTGTTCTTTGAATTACACCAAGAAACCTCGGTGGCAATGTAAGAAGCAAAAGAATGGTTTGGCTGCAATTGTTCAAATCTGAATACAAGCAAAACGAGAGAATTGCGTATAAGTATAAGTAAACCATCAGTTACTAAAATCGAATCTGTTCTTTTCTTGGCGAAAACCTAAAGCGTCAGCTAAAGTAGAGTTCTTTGTTCATATGCATCTAAATGTGTAAAACTACCTGATTTAAAATAATACATTTATTCATTTACTTATCTTGTTTTAATTGAATTATTTGTTTGTCTTTCATTGTGTTTCTAATTATTGGTGAATACATATATTAACTGCCAGCATCTGTGCGCGCTGTGAAATCATGTAAAGAAACTGATAAGAATTTGTGCAAAGTAAGTATAAGCTTTCCTACTATTGCATTGAGTTTTTTGCTCATATTTTGATGGCCAGGGATTTGTAATCATTATATTTCATTTATTTCGGTATTTTGCAACGTTTATCGCGAATTTCAGACGGAATTGTTCGAATACCGTGGCGCCCAAGATTTAAACACATACATTTGCACGATTACAAGTGCAGATAAAAAAAATGGTCTTATCGCACTTTCTCCCTTGAGCAAACTTTCGTAGACGGTAATGTAGATATACATATCTCTTAATATTTCGATAATTATTATCAAAGATAAGTTTTTATTTGGCAACTGCTTTTAATCAAAATTGAATTATACTTGTTTCAGGCAATAACTATATGTGTAATCAGATTCATCTACACGTTGGCGCAATTTAGATAGTATAACTTATCTAAAGTGCATGCTTGTTGTTTATGTATTTTGATTAATATACAAAAATAAAATTTAACATTCGTATACCTACATATATGTGTAATTATTATAGTCAGTACAGTTTACTATTTCTAATACTCCAAGGTTGAATATCTAGTAAAGGTGTAGTTGGTACTTTTGGCGATAACGAAGGTGACGACATACTTGTGAGATTCCTCTTCTTTTCACGACTTTCAGGAGTTTGAGGGCTTTGTTGTTGCTCACCTTCAATGTTTGCGGGGATCACGATTTTCATTCTGTTTCCTTTATTTCCAGCGATTTCCTCATTTTTCTTATCATCACAGGCAGATTGATTTTGTTTGTTAAATCCAACACTGGTGTCTTCCTTTCTAACGGCCCGTGTTTCTTCGGTTGAAGGTTGTCTTCTCACTAAAGTATCACATTTTCGTGGTGGTCTCACGGCTCGTCGTTGCACTTTTATATTTTTGGGATCTCTGGGTGCAGCGACTGGATAAGCCATGCTATTCGGTGAATTCTATGACAATCTAGCACTTGTATTGCATGAAACACACTGACATGTATCGCAGATAAACATTTTGTTTTAATTTTTTTTTTTATTCAATTATCTTAGGCTTCCATTATCGCAATTTGATGCTTTTGTATACCGGATATGACGAGTGCCTTCCTATCAAAATTTTAATTACAGCCTTGTATAACGGCGACGATGTCAAATTTTAAAATGAATTATAAGTACAAAGTCATTTCAACATGAACACTTTAAAAAATTAATATGTTTATGAGTACAGTAAGGAAGATAAGGGTTTTGATCACAATCTGCGATATCTTCTCCAATTCAATTTACCTTATTAGGAGTTATAGGTACCTAAGCACGAGTATATTGGGTGAGTTTTTCATCTTGAGACAACGGAATATCTCTAAAACACTGCATCAAATCAAGAAAAAGATCTTAATAAGATTTGTTATAATGTAGGGGGCTCATTGAATGGTACCGAACTCGACCCCCCCTCCCTCCCCTCCCCGAGTAAGAGGGGAGACAACTTTTCTTCTTTCTTGCAGGCCAAGGCACTGGACCACCTCTTCCGATCCATCGACCATTGTAGGCTCGATTTAATACTTCTCGTGCTATTCTTGAATAATCTGCTGGACAACCGTCATGTTGGAACCACATTGTTTGTCGTACGTCCAAGGGAAGGTCTTTAAGTAACACTGGAAGTTCGTTCTGCAAAGATGTTTCGATATTTTTCACCATTTAAGTTTCCATCGATGAGATATGGACCAATAAGCTTATTGCCAATTATTCCAGACCAAACATTTACGTTCCAAGGACGTTGATGTTCAACTTGGGGCAACCAATGGGAATTTTCGATACTCCAGTAATGCATGTTGTGCCGATTTACTGCACCGTGATTTGCGAATGCCGCCTCGTCAGGAAATAATACTCGAGCAAAAAAAATGGGATTATCTTGTATCCGTTGAAGCGCCCATTGACAAAATCGCACTCCATTTTGAAAATCATCGCCATGAAGTTCTAGATGCATGGAAACTCTAAATGGATGATATTTCCTACGCTTCAATATTTGGGAGATAGTGAACTGAGAAATTCCTGATCCGCGAGCTATTTCTCGAGTACTAATGTGCGGATTATTTAGCTAATGCAGCTAATACCGCGATTTCATTATTTTCTCCAGCAATTGTTTTCCGGTGATTACGTTTTCTTGGCTGTACAGTTCCTTCGCTAGAGAACTGTTGAACGACTCGGTAAAAAGAAGCGCGCGATCGCACCTTGTCGGGAAAACGTTGTGAATAAAGATTAACAGCATCATCGATATTCCTACCATTTTCTCCATAGATGTAAATCATTTTAATTGCCTCTTGTAGTGTTATAGCCTCCATTACTGTTCAAATAATCAGCACTAACTAATTGGTATTGGATTAATAATTAATAATCTAAATGGGGATCGGATAATGTGTAAGTATTCACAGCTTGTCAAGTACTGAATAAAGTACGATTTTGTATTGTTGAATAGCATTCCAATTGCGGATAAATAAATGTATCGAAGTGGAAGGGTACATTTTCGAACACATTTTCTGAAATGGGTATGATAAAGTAAAGTTTTTCGTTGTTGAATGGCTTTTTGAAATGTTAGTTTATGCTAAAATAAAAAAAAACACAAAATCATGTTTGCTTGCTTCTCTTTTTTGTGTATTTTTTCTAGACGTTCACAATTATGTTTTTTGCGATTACAGCGAATCGAAAAAAAAGTTTTAAACAAAAACTTCATACTTAATGGCGTGGAATCCGAATCTGCAATACAAAATGGGGGTTCCCATTTAAGATTTCAAAGTTATCTCCCCTCTTACTCGGGAGGGGGGAGGTGGGTGGGATCGAGTTCGGCACCATTCAGTGAGCCCCTACATTATAACAAATCTTATTAAGATCTTTTTTTTGATTTGATTCAGTGTTTTAGAGATATTCCGTTGTCTCAAGATAAAAAAACCCACCCAGTATATCAACAAATTAAACTTAGTGACAGATATAACAAAAAAAAACATATCCTGTTAAAACATTAACGGGAAAACAATATCACAGTTTAAAGGAACTTAAATAATGTCCTATACTTGCAATAAAGTGGATGTCTTTCCACGTTGGCGCAGGCCCCATGTGACCATTCTAGACAAACATCACACCTTATCCAAAACGTTCTTCGAAACCTTCTTTACACATATTGTAGGTTACTTTTTGAGACATCCGTTGTTTCTTCAATTCTGCTCTTCTTTTCCCTTAAAATCCTGCGTTTTTTTTTTTAGGATGGAATAATTTTTCTTGGATTCTTTGTCTTTTGTCCTTTTCCTTTGTTTTTCCCCAACTTCATCTTTTACAGGCGTCGACGTGAGAATGTCACTTCCGCCTGCTCGACGTTTTCTCACATTAAGACACTTTTCCGCGGCAACTGACAAGGATGAAATATTTTTTAACACTTTTATGAACTTATTTTTCTTCGAGGTTTTGGGTACTATAAGTTTTTTTTTTGAACTGTACACTGTTGAAAATTTTAACACTTTTTTGACTAATTTAATAGTCAGGAGAGGTCCACACTGTTTTCGTGTTATTTTGTCGAGGACTATAGAAGTTTAAATTTGACGAACAAAGATAGTCAAGTATTGTCTATTGCTAAGGGGTTATTTTGTCCAACTAACACGTGGAATTATGATATACTGATCTAGTCACATTTTATTTGATCTAGACTAGAAAAATTACTAGTTGTTTAACTAAATGAATGCGATCTATTGGGTGGTTTAACACCGTTTTCTAAACACGACGCCTTTTTAATATGCAACTCTTATTTCTTAGTGCTATAATATTCTCTCTTTAAGACGTTTTCTCTATTATAAGTATGAAGAACCACTCATTCAAAAGTTTTGGTTTCAACTAAACGTGCCATTTTTAAAACGACCATTATAAAATTAAGTGAATGTTTATGCTATTTGATTCAAGTCTAAACCAATTGCGTAAATAGATGTTCCCAATACATCTTTAAGATGTTGATTTTTTATGCCCACTGGAATTAACGTTTAATAACACGAGGTTGCACTTTGCAAGTCAGTCACATTTGGTGGTTTGTTTGGATATGTTAATACGCAGAAACAAACTCGAAAACAGATACACGTGCAATGCAGGTGGTGCGTATAATGCAATATTGTATCAGATTAGGTGGGGTTTCTATATTTCTATCCGAGGGAAAAATTCTGATTGGTTGATGCTTCTGAATGTCTAGAGAAAATAGTAAATCCTCATATCTGAACAAAGAATTCACACCAAATTCTAGTAATTTCTGTTCTACTAAACACATGTAGTCAATTCGTCTGGCAAAGTTTGTAAAAATCAACACCAAAATATTTGACTAGCGCAAAATTAACGCCAACACCGTAATATTTTCAACAGTGTAGGTGCTGCTACTTCGGATCTAGTCTTATGTTCCAGGTACGGGCTCTACGGACATTTCAACTACTTTTTTTATCACACCAGATGTTGATGGCTTAGAAGAAGACGGTATTGAAACAGAGACTTGTGATTCAGGTTCCGTAGAACTCTTTTGCTCCTAGATAGTCTAATTCTAAAAAAATATTGGGATCGAAAGCATAAATCCCAGAACACTTTAAACCCGATTTTGCTAACTCTATACGGCAACTTTTTGTAAATGCTGCGTTCACTAGTCCACAATATCAAATGCTGTGATTCTTTGAAAAGCATTTTTTCTTATCCACAGTGAACATTAACTGTTATAGACATCTTTAAAAAGCTTCATAATGGATCGATCTAAGGGCTGCATTTTATGCGTGCTATGAGCCGGCAGGGTTAAAATGTGTACGTTATTTGCCCTTGCCATTTGTATGACTTTCAATTCCTTGTGACCGGCTGTGCCCATCAACGATTAATAATACTGGTTCCTCTTCAGTTGGATGGGTTCGTGTAATGAATTCCTTAAACCACTTTGCAAAAATCTCTCCGTTGATCCAGCCATTCTCTTGAGCTGCAAACATGGAACCTTCTGGGGCACCAATTTTGAGACGATCGTTCATTTTTTTTCTTGGAAATATAAATAGCGGCTGAATAAACTGATCCCCAGGTGCATTAACACCTAGCAAAACTGTCACTGTTCTGCTCCGTTCACCTGACGTTAACTTTCCACTTGCTTTTTCCTTTAAATGCCAATACTATTTATTTTTGAACTCTCGAAACGCCAGTTTCATCAGTATTGAATATTTTTGAAGGTTTAGAAGCATATTTGTTCATTAACTCCTCCAGCTGACGGAAAAAGCGATCTACTTGGGGTTTATTAAAGCTAATTACCCTTTAAAGGCTTGTTGATTCTGCTGTTCGTAGAGACAGTTCTGGATGTTTCCGCATAAAATCGTAGTAGAAATTTTTGCCAGCGGTTTTGGTGACAATATTAAAACGGTGTTTAATCCTTAACGCTTCTGTTAAATCGAAAGCCAAGTGTGAAAATTCCTTTCTACTTAAGGGGATCAATCGGTTTTCTAGGTGTTTACGTGTTCTACAAGAAGATTTTCGAAATCTTCAGAAAACGTCGGTTTAAAATGTCCCATATTAAGCTTCATAACTGTTTTCTGCCGCGCTTTTAATTTATTCAGCCTATCTCGTAGCGTACTCCTGAGCACTGAGAAAGCTGTTGCTGCAAACCTACTAGACATTTTCCCAGATAGAACTTGTTCAATGGCAGATTTCATATTTTGCTAGTTCAATGGTGGGAAACCTGCATATAAGAATAATGAAGTACACTGCACTGGACGATACAACCGATACTACTGGTACTACCGGGGCAAAAGAAAAATACAAAGAACACTGCAACAATACAACCAGGCACATATGGCAAAACCTTTGTTAAGGGACCATCAAAGAAGAACGCTGAAGAACCACCGCAGCCGAGTAGGAATCATCTTCGCAGCGTAACAGGACACCGTACACTGTACACTGAAAGGGCATCTACAGAAGATTGACATCACCACTGGAGATACCAACTGTAAACTGTGTAACAGGATGGCAGACATCGCTTACCACAATCTGTGTGAATGTAAATCTTTAGATGGGCAAAAAGACAATTTTGGAAAAACAAAGTTTGGAAAAATCAACACTAAAATATTTGACTAGCGCAAAATTAACGCCAACACCGTAATATTTTCAACAGTGTACGCTAAAAAAATCCCTAAATTACAAATGTTCCAATGGGCGGGGATACCCCGACATATTCTCTAATTCTATCACAGAAAATTGATGAAAATTTGTTTCCAAATTTCAATGCCCTTATAAGTGGAGTATTCGGTGAAGATTCGCCACAAATGAGCAAGTATTCATGTACAAATTTTCGAATAAAGAGTAGGTAAATATTTCGTTTTATGCGTACAACCCAATGTTTTTTTAAGTGTAAGAAAATAAATTTCCGTTCAAAGAAATCACGAGTTTCAAATCCAAAGGTTTTATTATTAAATTATTGGTATATTTTTTCAGCAAAAGAGTGCTAAATTTTATTTAAAGATACAAATTACAAGAACTTTTTTTCATTATAAATGCGAGTTAGAATAGACAATTTTATTTCATGAGTTTTACTGCTGATGATGATAGCTTAATCGCTGAAACATACGATCAGTACAGTGTAAGGGAAGTGTTTGTCGTTTTCAGCGCCACATACTTTAAAATATAATTTCGCTTTTATTTATTTTTTAATTTATTTTTTTTCTATCAGTATATTACTCACGAATCATAACTTGTTCACCAAGTTAACAAACTTTTCGATTAATCAACCGATTGTACGATAAGACTAGTACACATTCAAGGATTGTTAGAGAAAATACCTTGTTTGTTTCCTTGTTTATATGTTTCTACCTTTCATACCTCTAATTTTCAAAAAATAACATGTTTAATGTTTATTCAGAAATTATATTTATGTTTCAACGTTACAAATACCATTTTTCACTTACAACTTGCTTGCAATTATTTGTGTAATAGTGAGATTATAAAATTCAACTGGCGACGAAAGGATTTTGTTTTATCAATTTAGTTGCGAAATATTTATTGGTTATTATTTACTTAGATTACCTGATACTAATTCAATGCAAAATGGATTACTGTATTGGTTTTGCTATCGCATAACGTATTTACTTTGGAGCTTCATTACTCGTCCTATTGCAATTTTACTTTCATTTAGGGTAGAAGATACAAAACTATCTTGTTTCGAGATTAGAACATCAACTGAAAGATTCATATTCGGAAGTAAAAGTCAACAGGAATGTGTCGAATGGATGAAAGAAATCGGTCTATCTTTAAATTGTAAATTAATGCAAGGAATATCAGGCTACCAAAGAATTGGCTGGTTATACGTAAGGGAAGGTGCGATTAATTTACGTTGTGATAATGTGCACACATATTTCATAAGTATTTCCATAGGAATTAATGGTAGTTGGCACGGTGCATGGTTACTATTATCAGGTAGACTGTTGTTTTACACCATCGATAACGAAGCTGTGCATTCGTTAGATTTACGAAAAGCTCGATGTATAATATTGCAAGAAACAACAGAAGGAGATTGCTTACCTCAAGTGTTGGAAGAAGGCCCACATATGGTAATCGATTGCCAGAAAGTTAGTTACTACTTCCAAAGTTGGAATTTGGTGGACACCGAGGTATAGAGTTAGAAAGTTCTTTTTTATTTGCAATTAGGTAATTTGTTTTTATTTTTAGGGATGGTATGGAAGTATTAGGCAGTCTAACAAAAACGGTTCCACATTGGAGGATCAACAATTGTATTGCTATAATGTTCCTGTTATTGTCGAAAAATGCATTAATTTTATATATTTGCATGGTAAGTAGCAATACTGTTTCTAATTTCATCAAAACTGGACTAAATTTATAGAAAAATGCAAATGTGCGAAATTAAAACCCACTTATATGAAAGGCGAAACAAATTCGATTTTCAAAAAAAAAAAAAATACGTTCCTAAACTACTTGCTATATTTTATTGAGTTTTGTATGCTCCAGCTAAGATTCGCTTTAGGGCTCTTATAGCTGAAGCATATCTTTTCGTCAATTAATTTTCACGTATCGCCATTGTGGATTATAAATAAAATTGAGAAAAAATGAATTAACTGAGAATAATGCAGAACTGCACGTTTTTTCTTAATAAAATTAAAATTTAAGAATTAAATTGTGGTGTAAAGTATCCAGAAACTGCGCAGATTGTTATAAAACGACACGATTTAAGAAGAAAAGAGTTGTTGACGTTGTAGTTAAACAAACAAGCAGTGTACCCTGCAAGGGTGAAAGAAGAATATCGCAAGATGATTGAATGAATATTTAATCTTATATTTAATACATAAAATTAATAAATAAATATGAAAAGGCGCTGTTTTGGTTATATCAAGTTAAAAGATCTTATCCAAATAGATATTAGTGTGAAAGTTGCGTTAATATCGGAGTAGGTACTGGAAGAAATCATTGGAATTGTACTGGAAGAGTCCACAAAGAAATAACTGTAGAAACTTTTACATAGAGTTTAAAAGATACTGTATCATTAATAAAACAAACGAAGTTTTATTATTATTGTTGTTAAATTTCATATTTATACTCATTTTCTTAGAAAATTCTCTGTTGAAAAATATTAAGTTATAAAATATCTCAATTAATAATGTAATCTTTATTGGCACAAACAAGTGTGTATTATTTAATTGTAGCGTTTTACCTTTAATTTATGATGATTTAATGATTCCTGAAAAAGATAGACTTAGAGCCGTTTTACACGTACGAGAATTCTTATATAAATCATTACAAAAATTATCCTGAAAATTTTGGTGAGAATTTTTCTAAGAAATTTTGTCCCGACACTTTCAGGTCGTTTTACACAGGAATAAGGTTACTTTCATTTGCACTTCTAAGTTGTAACCTAAATCTAAACAATTATGATCCATATTTTGCTGGTTAACTGCTATTTATTTAGGATTTCTATGATAACTATAATCAAATAACAATTTAATTTAATAAATGCGCCTACATATAACTACAAATATCGTGAAAATGCCGGTTAAAATTTATTCCTGTGTAAAATGACCTGAAAGTGTGGCGACAAAATTTCTTAGGAAAATTCTCACCAAAATTTTCAGGATAATTTTTGTTATGATTTATGTAAAAATTCTCGTACGTGTAAAACGGCTCTTAGTCTTTAAAATTTATTTCAGAAAACAAGGACTTTTCCATAAAAACATCTAATCGTTTAAATTTCCCCATTTTAAAGCACTATGTCGCTATAATACAAAATGAGAAATTTAATATATTTCAAATAAAAAACAACTTGCTGTATTTCACAGTACCGGAAGAAAACGAAGGCAATTTAATAATTTATTTTTAAAGCTATTCATAATTTTATATTTACTTAGTTATGATGATAAAACATCGCTGCTTACTATAATTACATATATGTTATAAAAATGCTTTTTTTTTAAACTAATACACGTTATTAATCGACAAATGATGACTGCTTTAGCGTATAATGATGGATGTACTTCCAGTACTTTCTCTTTAAAAAAATAATTGGAGCAAATTGAACCAAATTTTATTTTTATCATCACGTCTTCTACAGAAAGGGGACCTATAAATGCTTTTCAGAAATAGCTAGGTATAACGTATAAAAAATAAGTAGCTTATCCCCAGTTTGTTTCAAACTCAATGAATCGGAATGCAATCAAATATAGAAGAAAAAATATTTTCCCTATTAAGTATCTAAACTGCCGTAGGCTTTATTTGCTTGTCAAAGACATGTCTGCAAGAATAGTTAAAGATATAAAGTGAAAACCACAATACTTTAAATATAATCAGCCGCTGGTGAGGAAGTGAAGAACGACAATACAACAGCCATAAACTGCCCTAAACTGGACGTATGTACGTATCAATAGCAAATCCATCATCATCAGCAGAAACACTAAACTGAATAACTGCGCTAAAACTACCCTAATTTATACCTAAAAAAGGTTATGGTACAATGATCACGGTCATGGCTGACTGTCGTCATGCTTAACTAATCACTAATCCTAACTCCATTTGATCTACTACTTCTAGTTAATCAACTATAAAGACAAGAATTTAAGGGTCCTAAATCTGAATTCATTAAAAATATGTTTTTTATGTACTTCCATACCCTCATAAATATATAAAAACAAACATATTTTAATGTATTCAGAGTTAGGACCCTTAAATTCTTGTCTTTATAGTTTATTAAGTACCTAGAAGTATTAGATCAGATGGAGTTAGGTTTACTGACTAGTTAAGCATGACGGCAGTCAGCCATGACCATGATTATTGTACTAAGATTTTTTTTACATATAAATTAGGGTAGTTTTAGTGCAGTTATTCATTTCAGTGTTTTTGCTGATGATGATAGCTTTGCTATTGAAACGTACGTTCAGTTTAGTGCAGGTTCATATGCCTGTTGCATTGTTGTTCTTCACTTGAATCCACTTTTCTGAATATGTAGTATAGTAATTATCTTTCAATTATTCCGGCTTTTAAGTTTATATTTTGTTTAATAACACTTGCAGATGTATCAATGATGAAGTAACAAATAAAGGCTGCGAAAGGTAACTGTTTTTTCTATAATAGGCTGCATTTCCATTCACTGATTTCGTATTTGAGTAAGTGCAGCTAATTTAGCCTTTTACAAATTTCGGCAATTATCTTTGGTAACTTAAACATTGCAAAATGAAAATATTTACGTTCTTGTATATTGCACCAGATATCTTAATATTTTTATGTTTTTAAGTCACTTAAAAGTTTGTTAAAATTTGTCAAAATTAATTAGAAAATTAATAGAAATAAAATTTGATTAGGTATTGTGTATAAAGTAAAAGTACCCCATTTTATTCATTAAGAAATTTTAACTAATTTGACTAATTTGACTAATTTGATTGACAAACTTTTTAGTATGTACATACTAAAAAATATTTTAAACAATTTTCGCAGTTCAGTTTGAATCATTTGTATCATTATCGTTCTATGTAAAAGTTTTTCTTTTTCTTTTTCTCATACTTGAATTTATATTTAATTTGTTTGTTTAATTGTTGGTGTCCGTTTAATTTTTTTTTCATGTTTGGTGTTTTTTTATTTGATAATTTTATCTTTTTTTGACGTTGATCTAAAGATGGCTTTTTAAAAAGCCGAAACTAGTTATCAAATAATAAATATTAGATTACTAAAAAGAATTATTCAAATGAATCAATAACGGTCAAATTAAAAAAAAAGATTTTAAAACTTTCTAATTACTATTTCATCTATTTACTGTTACTTGGTGGAAATATTTTTACATTCCGAATTATTAAACAGTTGGTAATTAGAAGCGCCAATATTTTTTTCCCTTGCTGTATATATATATGGGGATATCCAGATTTAAGTAGTCAACTGCTATAAGTATACCTAGAATCATGATAAATAATAACAACGATCATTTGGAGGAACTTGTCCAAATATATATTTAAAAGCATGTAGTCGAGATACAGCGCATATAATTAGAAGCAAAAAAAAAAAAACTCTAGCTGAACGAAACTAAAGATTTATCAAACAATAATGTAATGTAATGCATATGCGACAGAGACCCACAAGTTTTTGAAAGATAAATGATCAGAATTATATATGCCCAAAAAGACCAGTGAAGATCTAATAAGAAGACTAATGAACCATGAAATAGTAGATTTACTGGTAGGTCAAGATAGTAATGATGAAAGCGCAATGGATGAAGTGATTCAAACATATAAATCATGAAATGGAGATTGGAAGTAATTAGCTGACATTGCAAATTAAGATGTGGGGATCAGGTTGTGCATTTGGATGATGGGAGACTTTGGATGGAGGTAAAAGAAGAATGGAGAAGGATAACCGAAGAAGTAAAGAGGAATAATAACATGTGAAAGAAATAATGCCGCGATTAAACACGTTTGAGCGGCTAAAATTCTTTTAGGAATACATAGTCTCATATGGGTATTTTTTTCCTATGCTTACTCAGCTATGGCCTTTTAAAACTTATTATGTAAATTATATTTTAACCTATCATCTCTCTGCCTGAGGTACATGTAATCAGTTCTTCTGCATAGCAGTTCTTTTCAATATTTACTTCATCATTTTTACTAAAATAATGGAATTTGATATTTTAAAAGAATAAATTCGAAATTTGACTAGAAGAAAAAATAGTAATTTTATACTTTCTTCAGAATTCCATGAACTTTTAACCTTCGTTTTCATTTTATTATTTGCTTTTCCATTATCTATAATTTTTCTCATTTTTATTGTAGGTAGCTTACTCACAGGGATATATCGTCGTACTGGTAATTTAACAAAAAGTGAACAAATTATTTCCTGATTTTCTACAGGATGCTTGGGCAACACAGTTACCGTCCGACACGTATTCTGGGTATGATGTTGCAAGGGCATTGAAAAAATTTTTCTCGATGCTGACGGAACCTCTGATTTCAACGGATAGCCAAGAAGAATTACATGTAGCGTTTTGTAAGTCATACGCATTTTGTTATTTCTATACTGTTTGCGTTGCTTCATCGCGAAGGCTTCCATCTTGGCTCTTTCCTATTAATATTTGCAACCATATTTCTGTCATTTTGTCTCCAATGCATGAATAAATGATATGTTTAGGTATATCTAACGAAGATAAACGAACTCAAGCATACCAAGCAGTATTTCAGCGATACCCAGAAATTCATTACAATACCTTACGAATGGTACTACGTCACTTGCGTTTCATCACCGAATACAAAGAGCAAAATCTAATGAACAGCGAGAATCTGGCTAGTATTTGGGGCGTCACCATTATGCGTTCGGAAGTTGAAGACGTAAGTTTCCTCCATTATCTAAGTCATCGATCGTGTAAATTCGCGTAGTTTTCTTTGCAGAACGCTCAGTTAATATCTAAGGATTTAAAACTAGTCACAGATTTGATCGATTTGAGTTGCAAAATATTTCCGGATAGCGAAAAGGAGCGACATCACGAAATGCTTGTCCGCAAGACTTGGGAGCGCCACACGCAGATGGATGTTAAGAGACCGTCAAACGATACTTTTAGAATATGGGTATTTTACGGGGATAAGGAAGGAATAAGCTACAACTTAGAGGTAAATATATCTATTTTAAACATTCAAATTATAATTGAAAAACTTGTATTCACAGGTGGGACTGAACAAAACAGCTAAGAATGTGTGCGAGGAATTAGCAGAGAAACTCAAAGTTCCCGCTACTACACTCATACTGGAGGAAGTCATATTAAACAATAATTTAAGCAGACCAGTTCACTATGACGAGAAGGTAAGTATTTCTAATCGTTTAAAGCTTAATATACTTATTAAAAACTTTTAGGTTCTGGACGTAGTTCTCAAGTGGACAAATTGGGAGGAAGAAGATAGAAAAGACAATTATTTACTAATTTCAGACACAAAGAAATATGAAACGTGCTTAGTGGATAATATGCTTCCAGCAGTGATGGAAGTAAAATTTGCGGACAGGAAAACAAGGAGCTTTCAAACTTTGACATTCGAATTAAGCAGTGGCCATTTAAATGCATATAAAGACACGAATGTAAAACCAACTTGTTCTTAATTTTCCGCAATATTTTAATATGAATTCCTTTTAGAAATACAGCTTATGAAAAGCTGGAATATTAACGACATCGAATGGTATATTGGAAATCAAAAGTGTCGAAATTCTCCTACCAAACATACGATTACTTTTACGGAAAAAGGTGAACGGTACAGCAGAACTGAAGCGTTACCTTGGTTTGGGAATGTCTTGTCTTTCAGCAGTGAATTCGTAAAGATCACTTGGATAAGTTCGCTGTGGAAGGAACAATATAAAAAAGAATTTTTGCCGCTGGCTATGGAATTTCTGATCAAGCGATGCCAGGAGAATCAAAAATAGATAAAATTAGTGCGATTTTTTTAATGATTTTTATACTGCGTTAGTGTTTTAGTGGTTTTATTTATAATTTTGTATACAGAAATAAAAAAAAAAAAATGCCGTCAACTAAATCTGACTTTTTAATATTTCTTACTCATTATGTATATCATAGAGTCGTATATCAAGCCAATGAGAGCCGCAATCTGATTTTTAGTATTTTGTAAAGAGCCGCATTTGCCCACCGTTGTCATAAACCATCTAGAAGATGTGTTTGGTAGATTGTATAATTGGTTGCGGATAAAGAAATTTTGTATTTATTATGAAAATATCTAACTGTTCACATAAATAAGTAAAATAGTAAAGAAAGATACAGATTTTCTCAATACACACCAATGAATGGAATGAATAAGATGTTTGTTTGAATTTTTGGGACACTAGAAATATAAATATTACTTAATGCATTTCAAAAATAAGAAGTATATAGTTTAATGTATGTTACTGCGTTGACTGAAAATGATACAGTCCCTTATTAATTTAGATGGCATCATGCCTGTATTTTTTTTATATCATCTATATATTTTTATACCTGATTATATCGCTCCCCACTAAACAAAATTCGGTAACAGAAATGTTTCAGAGATGTAACAAAATGCAGAAACGTTTTTGTCTAGCGTACAGAACATGCGACATGTCCGCCCTCAGAAGCGTCTCAAAAGAAACGTTGCGTTTGAATACGTTTCAGAAACGTAACTGTTAACATTTTAAGAAACGTTTTATAAACGTAATCATTTGAAACATTTTTGTACCATAGAAGTAAAGTGTTATCAGCCCATTTTTACCCATTATGAAGTCTAAGTATACCATTTTCTGTAATTGCAGATTAAAAAAATCGTATACACTTCATAATGGGCAAAAATGGACTTATGACATTTTACGTCTGTGGTACAGAATTGTAAGTAGTAGTGTATTGTAGGTTACTCAAACGGAAATTGAATTGTATTAAAAAGTCTTTATTAATTTTTTTGTTACAATTTATTTTGCCTTACTGTACTACCTAGTATACTGCAAATCAGCTTGCCTAAACCATATCTTTATGGTATACTGAAAAATGACCTCCAACAACCATGAGTAGGTATCTTTTTCTTACAGTAGCTAAAAATGTTAAAAGATTAATAAGGTATTATATGTTTCTTACTATTATATATTCCTTTTTGTTCTGCTTTTCTTTTGTTAATTCGACTGTTTTACAAATCTTATCATCATAAAAGTAACAATTATTTGCTATTGCATGTCGATGTGGAATCATTGATATTCCACCTCTAATTCCATTTTCATACATTTCATATAATTTTTGATCTTGAATTAATTCCAATTTTTGACCTGTTATTTTTAATGAAACAGCATCTGCTAAATTGGGTGCACTTATGTAATAAACTGGATCTAATTTATAATTTTTATAACATGTTTTTCTAAAGTTATCAAACACATCTTTTAAAAGAATTGTATCTAATTTTAAATACAAATCATGATATTCTCCAAAAATGTTTACAATTAAAATGTTTATAAACTTTCACTGCAAAGTTTAGGTCATGATCAGTTATATTTTTATCTCCTAATAAGGTGTACCAATCTTTCTTCTCTAATGGTAATTGTTCACTAAATTTTTCATATGAATCAACCCACTCATGTGGATACACTCCTTTCTGCAATACTAAATGTAAATCTTCTTTTTTAAATTCTTTTAAAATATTTTCAAACCTTGAATAATCAACTGGTTTTGTTACCTTATTATTACACATCTTACAATTTGCAATTATTTTTAAAATATTGTTTTCTGTAATTGGTTGATATTCTATATTATTTATTTCTTTTATTGATTTACCATGTGTGCAATAACAATTATTCAGTTGTGCTACATTTTTAACAGCCTTATCAAGTGATGTACTAATAAATCTAAATGTATCAATAAATCTAAATTCAATTACAACATTTTGTATTTCACCTTTCTTAATTACTTTTACATTTTTTACATTTTTCAATTATGTTCAGATAATTTTAGAATCCAAGTCAAAAATATCATGGAATCATATTTTAAATTTTGAATTTCTATTGGTATGAATTTTGGAAGTTTTAAATTCAAATTACACGAACTACAAGCAGCGCCTCTAAATTCTCCAGTAATATGATTGTGATCTCTTACTTTATATAAATCATTTGTAATTTTTTTATTACAAATATAACAGTTTATACATATATCAATATGTTCTTCAAACTTTTGCTTATTTTCAAATTTATCATGACATTTTAAACATATATTCATGTGTTTATCTCTTTTATGAATTTGACCGTTTAATAATGCACTTAAATTTTTAATTCCAACACAATGTTCATCATATTCCAAAATGTTTACTTGCTTTTTTGTTTTTCCAATTTTATCACTTAATATAAATAAATCGACTCTATTATCTCGTACTTTGTATATATTAATAGATGTATTTAAAAATTCTTCATATTTTGATACATTTTCTGATGTTAATTCTAATGGATATTTCATATCAAGTTCATATTTTGATATATTATACTTTGATGGTCTGTCACTATGATTTTTAGCAGGATTTAGAATACTTTCTAGTGCATATTCAAAGCATCGAAAATTTTCTTCCTTATTACATTTGAACTGATTAGTTTTGTTATTTTTGACATTAATACAACCCCTTTAGTAGTTATAAAACTTGGTAATTGTTTGTTCGTGCCACCACGAGAGAGGGGTATACTTACTTGATTGTAAGTCCACATTTAAAACACGATCAAATCTAAGTTTTGTATTTTTTGCATTAAATGTCTCAAATTTTCTAATTAAATTATTTTTCATTTCTGTTACAACTGGACTAACTAACCTTTCAATAATCATATATTTTGTAGCTGGTCCTGATACAGTATATCCTGTAATTTTATGTATATTTGATGAAAAATATCGCTTATATAAATCAATAACATTACCAGATAAGTCATATTCTTCATATTGAACAGTTAAAACTAATTGAATACGTAAAGATTCATGTCTATTTAATCCATTTTTAATTTTTTCAATATATATTCTAATATTTTATATAAATAAGTATATAAATCATGTTGTGCACTATCACAATAAAATGAATAATCAACAATCATTTCTCCCCATGAACCACGTGCTCTAACAACTCTAACATTATCTTCATCACTTTCATGTATTTTTGGTAATTCATCTAAATCTTTCCTTTTATTTTGTATTCCTTGTTTTCTTTGTCTTGGTTTCTGAATTATATCATCATCAAAATTAAATTCATTAATAAACTGTTGTTTGAACAAATAATCTTTTTTTATATTTTTCTCTAATTCATGTTTTCGTAAACCTTGATATGGTATTTTGTTTAGAATGCAATATTTTCGTAATTCTGCAAACTTCATTTATTATACAAAAAATTTGTGGTACAACCTATCTTTGTATCTTTAATAAATTTATGATTACTTGAAGTTATAAATTTTAGAAATATTTATATTACTCAAAATTGATAAATTTTATTAATTATTAAAAATATGCTTCAGAACTCTTTTACAACTTTATTAATATGCTATTTTATTTTCAAAATTATTTGTTCAAAAAATGTATGTACGTTCAAATTAATATTTTTATTGTATTTGTGTAAATCTATAATTTTTATCAACAATAACTTTTATTGGAAAAAATTTCTCTTTCTTATCATTTGATAACTAATTATGTAATTAAACATGACATTTATTTTATCTATATAATTCTTATTTATTCTATATTTCTTATTTTTTACAAATACTATATAATCAAATGAATTTGTTATAATGTTCTCGAATTTTGAAATATTTGTAATGAGTAGAATTTTATTTATTGGTAGCTTAGATAGTGAATTATATGATATTATGTACTTCATCGGATCATTATTAAGCGAATTAATTTCCTTCAAATAACTTTTATCAGAATCCATTCCAATTTATTTATATTTAAAATAATTATGTACCTATTTTATTTTCTATCGTTGAATTTTTTAGCAAAAAGGTTATTACTACACTTCTTTTCTTTGACGTTGGATATTATGTTACTAGAACTATTACGTTTATATTACATTCAATGTTTACGTTTTATGTTACGTTCAGTGTTCACCTTTACGTTTGACGTTACGTTTTATATACATGTTTACGTTCACAAAGACATGTTGATGATGATAAAATAAGTTTTGAATATTTGAACGGGTCTATAGCAGATACCCTCAGGGGTGGACTTGAGAGCCACCCTCAAAAAATTGGTAAACAATATTAATGATTTTTCAAAAATAAATTTGTGATAGAAATTAGTAAAACAGCAGTAAACTAGAAAATATAATTATTTTTAGAGGTTCACAATTTCGTGGTATTTAAAAATTGAATTTTTCATGTAATTTTGAGATTTGAATGAGTGAAAATGAGCGTTTTGAGGTAAACGTATTCAAAATGAGGATAAACAACACTAAATTTAGAAAATATAGATATTTTTAGTGGTTCAGAATTTAGTGGGGACTAAAGAAAATTGAATTTTTATGTTGATTTTTGGTTTGTATGAGCAAAATTGATAAAAAATATAGTTTTTTGATATAAATATGTTAAAATAATGACAATGATGAATAGAATTTAAGTAAAATGTGCTGTAAAATCGATAAATATTTCTGAATTTGTGCGTTCAAAATTATGTGGTCTGAAACCGGCGTTTTATAGACTACTCACATTATCAGTGTTTTTGGGAATATATGTTGGTTTCGGCAGCTACCAATAAAGTACGAAAATTTAAATTTAAATTAATAGAAAAAAAATACATTCTATGAGGCAGATCAGATACTTTGAACGTAAAAATTATTTTATTCAATTTAGAAACCTCTCCAGGTACAGTTGATGTCAATATTTATTATTATTTGTTTAGGTTATTTGATTCTAACATATAATCTGCAAACGAAGTGTTCAATAACATCGCGCTGTGTGAGTTACATATGCTAAATTATTCCATACAACATTCACACACATTGGATATGTAAGTATGTACTAACTAAACTTACCTACTCATCCGCATTTTAACACACTCTTCTTAATTCTACGTGAATCGAATCCGTCATTATTTGTTGGTATGGTCATTTGGGAATTTAAAAAACGTTCGTACGAAACGATTTTATTATTAAATAATAATTTACAGGTACATCGAGTGTGTTATGAAACGTTTCTATCCTATAATATCCTTTTTTAACGATTTAAAAGCACGTGTCATTTATAACAATCATAAAAATATTAAGAGACAGGCAAGTGTAAAAAATACTGCTCGCTAATAAATAGGATCAAATATAAAGATATACATATATTTACATATTTGTGTAGTTAAAGTTTTAATTTTAGGAAAATATTTAGTTTATTTTTTTGAAATTTTAAATCAGAAATGGGTAAGGTATTTGTGTAATATGTGTAAGGTGTTTATTTTAGACTTTGAATATCTATATCAGTCGTTTATATTGTCATATAAAAAAGTCACATAACTAAATTGGAATTTCTCTAAAAATATATTGTTTTAGTTTATTATTTTGATTTTTGCGTAACTACAATTATAGCTTAAGTACATTTTATTATGTTTAAAAATGTAAAATAGTAATTACAAAATTATAAATATATAAAATACGAAGATAAATACAAATATACACAAAAGATCCAATAAGCTAACGACGACAGTTTTGAATGATTTAAAGGAGTTGGACCAACACGATGCTTTTTCGGACTTTCTTCCTTGATAACTTAGAAAGCACTGATTTAATTGGTACTATTTTGTTTAATATGTACATATATTATGTTACTAAAGATCTATTTGGAACCGAAAAAGCTAAGTTCTCTTCTACGGTTGAATATTTATGTCCTTTCCTTTCGGGAACCAATGAATATTTCTGAGCGATTCTTGTTGTGTTTTATTCTTGATAGCTTCAATGAAAATTACACGAGATGGTTTTTCAAAATTTAGATCTAACCATTTATTGTATGAAAACGAAAATTATTGAAAAGAATTTCACATATTTTTGTTTGGTTATAAATATTTTTAGGAGACCTTCCGAAAGAATGTTCATTATCCGTTGTTCAGAAGATAGTGCCGGATTTTACCGTAATAAAAAGAAAAAATAAATGTTTTTTTTTAATTTTAAAAACTCCGAATCTCTTTAAAATGTCATAATTTACACAACTTTTAGAAAGTTAGTTTGTAAATATTTAGTACCAATTAACTTTTATTTAGATTATATTTCTAGCTACCTTTTTTTTTACTAAATACTTATAACAAATAAAATACACATCCGCATCACAAAATATAAATTTGATTCAATTAATCAAATATATAACTTTGTTTTAGTGTATGAATACGAAATTATATACCTATCATGCACATCTGGCGAAATTTTGTCACAAATTCATAATGAATATTTATTGTCGATTTAGACTACAAACTAATTAGTTGCCGTCAAAATAAGTAGCATGGAAGTTATTCCTAAAAAAAAAAAGTATTTGATCAATATTCGCTAGTTTCACGAAATGGATTTTCACATAAACTATATCTACATAAACGCGTATTGAGTATTTTGTATTCCACTACTCTTAGTCTGTATATTTATTCAGTATTTACGCAAAATATATTGTCTCGAATTGGTCCGTCACATATTTCTAATCCTTCTCTTACATCTAATTTGGTCGTTAACTATTGCTAATTATCATTGGAGTATTGTCTTTCGTCCTCACTTTCGAGTAAGTGTACATATATCTGCTAGACCAGTACAAATAGATGTACCAGACGGAAAGTAAACCACCAATGCTGTTCGCGACACTAGAGAACGTCAACAACATCGTAAGTACGTTTCTTACTTCGGTGCACTGCAAGTCCAAGTAGTGGTAGGTCTTCACCAGTGCGAAGGAACTTTTCGAAGTGATCTTACAATAGCAGCTGCCGTTCAATTCTACCGGAGCGTCGCATTCCATCGAAGATAAGCAGAGGAGATGGATGATGCCGAAGGTGCACGCTGTTAGGCAAGTGATAGCCGCTACTGTGCTTAGGAATATGCTAATTACCTATAACGGAAAATTCGGTTTTTAATTGCTGTTTTCAAAAAAAAAAAAAAAAATAAGAGAAAATGCAAAGGTAATATTTTATTTTAACGCGTTTCTGCATCATTCATATATCCATTAATTATCAATATTCAACTCGTTGAATTACTTATGTACATATATTGACGCAAATTGTTGAGACTCTAAATGAACTATAATAAGCCGTCAATGTCAAACAGTAATTACAGTTTGCATGTTGCAGAAAATTACACGTATTACGTATTGCACCGTATTTCCTGTTACCTGTTGTTCATAAGTTGCATGTGCTGCATATCGTATTGTTGGTCATTTTTTAGTTCTTGCTCGATTATAAAAACAACTGTATTTGTGTAAGCCTTTTTTATTGCCTTACACAAAATACATTTGCGTAAGCCAATAACATTAACTGTGTTACTACCCAGTTAATAACCTTACATCACTGCTTATAGCAGGGATTACCAAACTTAGATACTGAAGGAGCAAATTTACCATTACATACAATTGTTTGAAAGAACATCTTTTTAACAAAAACATCCGCATAAGGTATATTTGAAAGTTATTTTATTTTATAACACATATGAGAGGATAAATAGTACATAAATAAATACTGTATTGTTATGTGTCGATTTGACTTTTGTCATTTGATACAATGTGAGTTCTTAATTGTAAAATAGTAGGGGAGACTGGGGCTGATTGTGACAGGGGTAAGTAGTTACAGCGGCAACTGTGGTTAACAGAGAACGCTATATTAATGTTAGGAAGTGGCAAATGATCACACCACCGTCGGCTGATCATTTGCCACTTCCTAACGTTAATATAGGGTTCTCTGTTTAGCCACAGTTGCAGCTGTAACTACTTACCTCTGTCATAACCAGCCCCAGTCTCTCCTAAAGACGATTTCGATTCGGAACTGTTTTAATATCTATCAGAAATACAATTAATTTACTAATTACATGACAATGACCAACCTCATCATATGTATCTTCAAATAAAAGTCTTCTTTATTTTATTTTTCTTTCCTTCAATTTCTGATACTAATCCAAATTCAAATCGAACTCAATTATAAAATAATAATCCAATCTTGAATAATATGATGTTCCAACGTTGAATCCAAACTTATGACAACATGTTGATACAACTTCGTACCCAATCCACTTAAAATATGTTAACCCACTTTTCCAATTTTTAATTTTTCCAATTTCCAAAATGATGCTTCATTTAATGATTTCTCTTTTTAAATGAATTCTTTCTATCCTTTTTTAGAAACTTCTTAACAATTTTCAGTAATTTGATTTTTATCCAAAAAATCTTATCTTCACTTCTAATTTTTTTTACCAAAGAAAACTCCCAACAACCAATCATTTTTTAACACAGCCTCCTAAAATAATTATCCTCTACTACCGAGATTTGTTAATTTGACAATTTTACCAAATGATTTGTTCATGTTATGTAATTTATCTATATTATTAAAAACTATTCAAAAAAAGAATAAATTGCAAACATAACTAAAATTTTTATTAACCTGCAAAAAGCTATAACCAAATATTTTACAATTCAACAAAATAGAACACTGCATTATATATACTTTATACTTGGTTATTAAAAAAACATAGTAGCCAAAGGAATCTCTTGGGAATTCGGGCTATTCCAAGTATAAAAATAGCACTAAACCACTGTATGCCTAACTGTTTCTTAGATTATTTTTAACAAGTGTCATACTCTATTTTTATAGCAAGGTATTTATTTTGTAGATATAAATTGTAATTTTTTTTAGCAGTACCTAACATCAGCAACAAGATATGAAATCGCTGCATAGCTTTTCTTTTGCTATGTTTAATAATTTTATTTAAAAAAGTCCCTGCTTAGATATTAAATGCAAATAACTTTAATTTTCCTGTATTGCTATTGTGAAAATTTGTAATAATAATTAGTTGAAAGAATTCTTTCGACTTTTTTAAATTCAAATGAAAAGGAAGGAAAACGGAACAAAATAGGCGTATTCCACATTCTATAATGTACATTCTACGTGAATTCCGATCTGATATTAGTTACTGGAAAAACAAAATGGCGGATCCAATATGCGGAAAATTTTTTGAAATATGAAGAAAAGGATAACTTTTTTTTTAAATCGGTAATTTATGAGATACTTGGAGTCGCTATTTACGATGAAAAACAAAATGGCGCTTCCAATATAGTGGAAAATTTTGAAAACTACTGTAATTAAAAGGTTTTTTTATTGTAAGGAAAGAAAACGTTTGAAAGAAAAAAAAGAAATGAAAGAGGTAAAAAAAGTCGAAAAAAGTTAAAAATAGGTAAAAAAGATGGAAAAACAAAAAAAAAATAATAAAATAGAAATAAAAATTTGTAAAAAATAAATGCATGTAAAAAAGAGGTAGAAAATTTGGAAGGAAATTAAATACTGTTAAAAAACAAAAGAATGCTTTCAGAGGTGCATTGCATATTCTGTAAGAGGTGTTTACAGTAAGAATGGACCAGCTTACTAATCCACATTCTTCAAGGGGCGCGTTTTGGAAGACCCGATTTCTAGTTTGTAATAATAATATGTAGTTGAAAGAATTCTTTTGTTTTTTTTTTAAATTCAAATTTGTTCCTTTTTAAACTTAAGCCACAAATATTTTCCTGATAGCATTCTTCTATTTATTAATTCTTAATGTTGCGAAAATTTGTCTTAAAAGAAGAACTTGACCCCTGTTAAGCAAAAAGCAAAACGTTTTCAACATATGTATTGCCCCTTTAAGGTCATCCGAGTTTGATAATCTGTTAATGTTAAAAGTTGTTCAAATTGATCGTGGTAAAAGTTATTTAATACAACCTTTTGACAATTACGGCTATCAAATTCATACTCAATTTGATGTCATATGGAAGTGTTTATCAGTAAAGAGTTCTTGAAGAAAATGCAAGGAAAAGCAATTTTCCCAGTGATTAAATTTTACCTTTAAAATATATATTTCATAATAGCATCAGCACATCTTTAACTTAGTTTAGGGCATAATACTGGTAATGTTTCTTACATCATTTTATAAATACGTCAAACAACGCTGTATAGATTGCATGTATTTATGGATGTATAAGTAGGCTTTGATGTATTAAAATCAAAGGAATGAACAAAAATGCAAATCATTAAAAACAAGTATGCGAAAGCTAAAAAGAAATAAATTGCAAATTAAAAAAAGAATACAATTATTAACAAATTGTTACAGTTTTGCTGCAACAATTAGGTACATCTAGTTAGTCAAAATATTGATGAATTAAAATTGTAACAATAGAATATTAAACTAGGAAACAAAAAGTGTAAAATACGCAGTTGCTTCTTATAATCTTACGATTCACGTTTTACCTAATGTTCTAAAATTTGGTTTCACTATCATCCTATTCACAGTCATGCTCATGGTAGTGTGAGGATATCTATTTCGAGAGAGACAGTAAAATTCAGAGGAGGTGATGTCTTACATTAAGATCAGTCCACCTAATCGCTTACACAGATTTGTAATACACTGACCAAAATGTTTCAAAAGTTTCAAGTAGTATTCTTCTTTTAGAATTTTGACGATTTTTGGTTTTGAAAATTTGCTTAATTAAATTCCTTTTGAAATATATTTGTATTTGCACTTAATTTTTCTGAAAGAAGACTCTGGTATGACACTAATATTATATAAGAACCGACAAACAAATACATGTGTTAGAAAAATTTTCAAAACCTATCAATAAATAAAACCTATTATATAACATTTTTGTTCTAATTGTAGATAAATGAAAATTTTTCTTTTTTTTTTTATAATCAGAACAAAAATGTTATTTATGTTTGAAAATGATTCCCAAAAGAATCAAACGTAAACCAAAATAAAATGTAATGTAAGGCAACAGCGTATATGTGTCAGAAAAAGGAAGGTATACATTTTCCGGAAACTTTCTTCATTATGAATTTCTTCTTAATTTTCGTTTTTATGTTTTTTCACTTTTCCTCTTCTGATTTATTTATTACTTTTTATATCAGGCACTTGAAGTGTTATTTATTCTTCTTCTAATACCTAAACATTATATTTCAAATTTATGGTGTGTTAAAAATGATTCATTGCATCCTTTTTTGCAAGAAAACTTTGTATATTTAGTTAATGAATCGTATCATTACATACTATAAATAGTTATATCTATCATTATATGTATGGAGCGCACGCCAGTGTCCGTAGTAAAGGTGGTTTCTGCTGTAGAAACGAGTAGAAGCATAGGTTGCAATATTTCAACGTTTAATTTACAAAGAGATATTACATTAGGTCCTATCGTTTCACCAGATTGGACGAAACCGTTTTTAATTAAATAAACTTTCTTTGAACTTCGATTTTTCTTTGAAATCTTTTTTTACACGGTCCTAATTTCATTTTACCATCTGAAAGACTCGTATATATCTAGTTGCGTTAATAAGAAATGAATGAATTTGGAATTTATATTCTATATCTAAGAATGGATACAGTTGTGTCTTTTAAATTTAAATATATATTTTACCTTAGCTGAGTAAGTGCAGTATCCTTTGGACATACCAGGATATTCTTTTCTGCAGCTACAAAGCACTATTAGTCCAACGATACCGGAAAGAAGAAGCTGTAACCGATATTGATTTTAGAAGATTTATCAGTAAAATTTAGCTTGTTTCTGTCATTACAGGAAATCCACTCCAGTAGGGGTTGTCACGAGTCTTGAGTCTGGGTGCCCATACTAGTAGCCACAATGAACAAAAGACATAGTGCGGTGCCTAGAACCACTTGTAGTCCTACTAAAGCTTTGGCCAACTTATGGAAACGGATAATCGGAGGTAGAGACTTTTTCGGTACTGAAATATAAAAATGGAAGTAGTTAACTAAGGATTACTTAAAATTCTCCGTGTATGCTCTTAGATTTAAATCATATTTGCGTAATCATTTTATCGCTGACTTGCATCTATGACACAATTATCTATAAATTATTAATTAACATGTAAGTATATGCAATTATAAATGCCTATACGGTTAATTTAATTACTTTTTGCTTTCTTAAGACATCGTAGGTGTGGTTTTATTGGATATAAACTCGATCGAGTAAGGTATAATAACTTATAATTAAAACAATAAACATGTTGTCTTACCACATATAAAACGTGACAAATTTGTTTCGCCGCATTAAAAATTATGTATGATTATTTAAAGGTGACACCTACCTAGATAATTTTTAGTTTTATTAATAATGAGTTCTTAACGTGATAGTGCATGACTTGTGACAAAAATTTATCGAAATTATTTTCCAAGAAGTTAGTCGCTCTTTTGTAATAACAACACTTTGGTTTGCCAAAAGTCGTAGGAGCTAGGATTGTTTCAAAAGATTCAATACACAATCCTCGATTGTATATTAGAACTGAATATAGTTTATAATAATAATGTTGGAGTTGCAAAAATTCGCAAAATAGCCATTTTACCTACAGCTACGGTGAAGAACTATTGGTCACACGAGTATGGTACTGTGGTCCACTTAAGAAATGGAAGAAAGGATAAGAAATAGACAGTTACCAAAGTAATGTTTAATTTCAAAGAAACAATAAAGTTATTAAAAATACAAGACGAATATATTTAATAAACAACATTTGCTAAACTTTTAGACAGCTGTTTTCAAAAATCCGTTGAATATAATAATTTTCGGACGATGCAATTCTTTTTCCACGATCGCGATATTTTATTTCTGTTGCCTACTGCTAAGTCGTGTGCTGATTTTCGCGTGCATTTAGGGTTGATACTATGATGCAGGAGCCGGTAGTACGGCTCAGAAGGAAGGGTGCATCATTGCCAATCTTTTGTTTTCTTGCAGTAAGAGAGGACTTGAACTGGTATACAAACGCTCTAAAACAGACATTGGCGTATGAGCTGGTACATATGCAAAGAAGCCTAAAAAGATTGTTTCGGTAAGCTTGCTGCAATTCATCATTGTGTTAGGGAAATAGAAAGATAGTCACTCTAACCCTAATCTAATCTAATGACTTAGAAATAATCACTAAGATCGTCCTCTTCTGAAGGGAAGAAAATGATTGATACGGTAATTTGGAGTTAGTCTTGGTATCCCTTTCATATTTAGCCATAGTCAATCAATGTCATTTTTCTTGTCGTTTTATCTAAAAAAGTTGTAAATGCTAAATATTTATTTTAATAATAATAATTGTGTTAATAAATTAATAGCATATTGTCCAACAGCTTTATACAATCCAATAAATAGTACATTCAAAGTAGCAAACAATCCAGAAGAACTATGAACTAACGCTTAATATAAAAAAAAAAAAATAGAAATATATTGAATATAAAAACACAGGAGTAGCATTACGCTTACTTAAGTGTATATTAAAAAAAAAGAAAACAAAGAGAAGTATAAGCTGGGTGAGCTTTGTGTGCGAACAGACCGAAAATAATTGTTCTTAATTATAATTAACTTAAACTGGGCAAATTTAAAGGCAAATAAAGGTTTTACAAAGATATTAATATGAAATTAGTAGCAAGCATTCAATATTTTGGTTTCTTTATTTTCTTAATAGCATTACAATTGATAAACTTACAATAGTTTGTGGCAATAAAGGCTTAGTATTATATGGTCCAATAGATTTTTCTTTGAATATTAAGCCTTTATTGCCACAAACTATTGTAAATTTCTTAATATTTTTGGTAATGAAGTTTGCTTCATTAACATTCATGAATATCTATGGCATTGTCTAATATGCAATTATAATAATGACAGACGTAAATGGGTGAATTACCATACAAGACCAATATGTGTCTTTGGGGTTTATATAAACAAGGCTTTGGGGTAGGGTAATAGAACATTGTGTGCGCACGCGTAGGAAGCTGTGGGACAAAAATTGTCTTCGTTTTGTGGGCGGTATGTGAGCAGGTAGCACCGAAGTGGACTGAACTCCAAATAATCTATAGTAAACTCTGTTCATACAAATCATTGTACTACTAGAATGGTGCTATGGAGAGTATGTCAAATTTGCAAAACGTAGACAACTAAGGAACGAAATGTGAGCCAACAATTACGGAGAGCAGCAAGTGATAAAGTACTTTATGCCCGTTTTCTTTCGTCAAAACTCTAACGATATTTCCCAAACAGTTGAAGATAGGTACATGAAATATGTTTAGAATTTTTTGAAGAATCCAAAAATTGAATAATATACAGGCTGTAGAATTTAAAATAAAAAAATTGGTATTGGTCACTGTTACATGACACACCATGTGTAAAAGGTTTCTGTTGAAAAAAATACACAACTAAAAATAACAATCGACGTGTCCGAGCGTTTCTTCGAACACGCACCCATTTATTTATTATCGAATTCATTCCATTTTGCTGATGCACAGTGTATAAACGCAAGTCTACTGTAAATCAGTCAACTATTACTTATTATATATAGGTACTTATATAATATAATATATACTTATATTTGCACCCATGGAAAAACTAATATAGACTACGTTTATACGGGCATTTAGCACGCGTGTAGTTAAACCCGGTGTAATTTAAAAAATGATTTAACAGTGGTGTTTACACATGGGATGTCAATAAAATGTTATTGTCTTTCGAATTTAGATACAACTGTAATGAAATTAGTCATAAAATGTGGTGCTTCTAAAATAAAAAAATATTTTTCGTCAAACAGTAGTTGACAGAGGTACAGTTTGTTTATATGTTAGTTTTGCATCGGTTTATACGTAAAATCTTGTTTTTTTTACATTACATAACCTATATCGCTATGTCCAATTATATATGAATTTCATATTTCATTTTGGCTTATGTTGGTAATAGCGAAATAAAATGCTTTAAACTGTTTACACGGAATTTTACGTCGGATGTTATTACGATAAGGCTATTGCTAACATCGTTTGATTTACTAAAGTGTTTTTATTAAAACTAGTGTAATTTGCTGTTTACACGATGTGCTATACGCTTTAAGGAAAAAAGTTTTATATAAAGCTAATGTTAAATGCTCGTGTAAACGTAATCACAGTGACAGGAGGCTTTGCCAAGTTTTTTTTTTTACTTCAAGCTAATCTTACTTATAAACATCACTTTGGAGGTCGAGGTAACACAACTATCTTGCTAGTAAATGTAGGAGGCTAAATCTATTTAATGCGCTTCCTTAATTTTGTATAACTTTTGGTTAAGTTATATCACAATCATTTATGTTTGAAGGAAAATAAGATTCTCCACACTCACATTTCAAACCAGTTCTACTAGGAAATACTCCTGTGAATAAGCGTTCTATTATTACACCTATTTACTTACGTTTTATACATTTGTATATGTATATGCAATAGGGAGTACATGTATCAATTACAAACATAAACCTACTTAAGTGATTTCGTTGTATCCGTGCATCATCGATAGTAAATAAACGCATTACGCTTATAACAAGCTAACAAATTACAAGCTAAATAGAAAGAAGTAAAACATGTGCGCCCTGTGCCAGGGCAGAAGATTTGTAATCGGTTGTATGTAATGCTTACTACCATTCAGATAGAGATCCGCCTGTTCCTGGTATACACGATTATAATGACAGGCTTTACGATCCTTTTAGAGTTCGGTTTATGTTAAGATTTTATAATCGGGCGAGATATTAAAAAACAGCGTCGCCTGTACAAGCAATAGGACGGGGTTTATCGGCGTACAAATAATGGAAGTGTTTGCGGTGGAGTTTTATGTTACAATATACCGCGCGGTTAAGGAATTGTCCGCTTTAAGGGAAGCTAATATATTTTATCGATCCTCCAGGGAGATGCTATTAAGAGCCGTTTAAAATGTTGGAATACTGGTTTATCTAACGCTATGTGGTTATTTTATGTATAGTTCAATTGTGGTAAAACAGCATATTTTCTTAAGTCGTTTAAGTACTTATGTAATTCAGCAAGTTCATTATTCCTTATGCTTAGATATATTACACTTAGGTATAGACTAGTGGTGGGCGCAATAAAATGACGGAAAAGCAGTTTTTCCATTATCGACGATCATTTGAGAACTCGATTATCAATAACCATTTGATTATATTGAGTGATAGGCATAATTGAATAACTGATGATTCATAATCGATATGAAATCATCAGGAATAATCGAAAAATTATTAATTCCTCCGGATGTTGGAAGATGATGGACGTAACAACCTAAAAAACGTCTTCTAAATATAAATTATAAATAATCGAAGGGACAATGGCAAATTAATGTTCGTAATCTAAAAAAAAAGATCTAAAAAATATGGAATGAACAAGTAAGGGGTACAGGTTAAAATGAGTAATTCATTTTTAAAAGTATTTTTTTTAATGCACGATAATACCAATAGGTATCTAATACGAATTGTCAGTAGAGACTGTTGTTTGTTGATAATTTCGTCTTATTCCTGTTTTTGTGCAATAATTTTGAGTTCAAGAATATATTACCATGATTTTTATAATAAACGATTGTCCGGCTAATACTTTTTTTAATAACAAACAAATTTTTATTCTTTAATGTGTTTTTTCTTTATAGATACCTATCCTTCCATGTTTGATAATATTCAATGATACAATCCCCCTTCACTAGATGGCTAAGAGCTTACATATATGCCTCAATATCACCACTGAAAGCCATGCGCATTAGTAATCTCTCCGCTTTTTAACCAACGAGTAGTATATATATATATTTTATATTTTTTTTACTAGTAGTAGGTAGACTGCCATGATGGATGTACGTGTTGTGCCTTCTAAATCAATAACTTTTATATTATTAGACTTTTACTTCATTAAATATTAAATTTATAGTCTCATTTTAATCTTTTAATGTACTGAATGCTTTGATATTAATAAAGACAATGTAAATATCAATAACATGCACAATTTGTTGTTCAATAATATATCAAAAACATGTAAAGGGTATAAGGACTCTTACTCAAGGTGAGTATACTTATTTGCAATATTTAAATCAAACATCAATTACTATCTAGTATATTTGGATTCTCAAATTCCAATTAAAAAATCAAAACAATTTTTAAATCTTCCGCTATACTATATGATGACTCTCGCTAATAATAGCCGTATTCTTTTTACCGTCTGACTTACATTGTCTTAGTTTTGTGAGTTAAGCTATGAGCTACTCTCTCGAAACGCAGTTAGTCGGCTGGTTTGGTCATTCGTAATAAGTAGCTCGTAGCTTAACTCATAAAACTAAGACAAGTTAAGTCACACGGTAAAAAGAATACGGCTAATGCCTACCAACTTATACAAAATTTCTATTTAAACTGTCATTTACATTTAAAAAAATAACCTCAACGTTATGAAATGCTGAATAATTATTTGCACATCAATTTAAATAAATATAATAAAAAATACCTCCAACGTCAGGTAATTCACATCCCAAAGTATATCATAATGCAATTTCTTCGGGGTGGCAAACCAAACATGTTGCAGAAAAGATCCACATCAAAAGTACAACGCCGGTATAAGAAAATCCAGGGAAAGATCTCCTTCTAACCATCGAAGGTATATCACACACAAGACAGCAAAAAAATGTACATTTCCACAAAAGAAAAGGTTCCAAAAAAGTATGCTAATTCAGTGAACTTCTTCTAATCATGAAAAATTTTGACGTTTCTTCTGTATACTTTCAGCTCAACGGTAAATATAATAATTTATAAACAAGATCCTCTCAATTTAGGATACATTATAGGAATATAATTCAATTGATTTGAGTTGACGCAAAATGAAACAAAAGAATTTTTTTTATCAACAACCACCTCGTCTCCATGGGCTCCCAGTCATTTATTTAATACGAACTACATTAATTCTTTAGCCCCAAAATTAGTATCTATACCAAAGAAACTACATTAAAATCATACAGTTACCATGCAATGAACGTATATTCCAAATTACCACGCAAAAAAGTTGTTATTTATTACAATCAGGCTCTTATAACGTCAGGACGAAATAACAATTCGTTTTACGTCATAAGAGCTGAAGATGGCCAGTTTCGGCCGAAACTTTTATAAATTGCAATAAATAAGAATGGAATTAACAACTTTTGTTTTGCATTTGAACTAAAATATGTTAAAAATGTTCAACTCCCGGAATACCGAAAGTAGCAACAACAATACTTCGTCACAAGCTTTCTTTTGGCTCATATTAAACGAAATGGACGTATAGGACATGTGGTTCTAATAGGACGGCGCTACAGTGGCACACAGCGGGCGCCATGATGGACATTCTGAAGAAGAAGAATGATTTGAGGGTATGGTTGTTGAGGTTGTCTCTGTAGAGGTGACACTAATTGGCCACCAAGATCGTGCGATTTGATCATGCTAGACTTTTTCTTGTGGGGTTTCCTGAAACCGCAGGTCTATGCCAATAAGCCTCAGTCGACCGATGCTCTTAAATAACTATACTATAACCCAGGCCATCGCAGAAATTCAACTGCATCTGTGCGACAAATTCATTTCCATAAAAATTGGATTACTCGGATCCGTGCCGCCGTGAGAAGCCGCAGCGGACATTTGAACCATGTTATATTCCATACACAATGGTATACCTACATGGGCCTTTCAAATAAAAAAAAAAGAATTTTATGAATACGTCACACACAGCTTGTTTTATTCCATTTCAACATGGACCCGCCCTTATTGGAAAACCTTTTATATTAGAATGTTTGACAGTTTAGTTGTTTTACTTCTTAAATGTCACCAGAAATCTCAAAGACGGTCAAAGCATTTGCATATACTTATCTGGTTCCTTTAGTAAGCACCAATTTTGGTTTATGCACTGGTGCATAAAATCCTACTTTACGCATGAAGTTGCCTATTATGCAGTATGATTATAAAAAGGATATTATAAACGTTAATTATAAAAAAAAATCCATAAAAAGTATGCTTCATAAGACATAAACCACTCATTCATTAAAAAAACCTTTCTTTTGAAGTTTTTATATTATGTACTTTAAACATTACTCATCACTTTTTAATACTGACTTGGCATCTCTTATATTTATACCTCTTTAGTAAGATAGAATTTCATACCATATAACAAACGGACCTTAAATTTATGCGCAAATGTCTTAAATTCCTGGGAACGAATAAATAAGTATTTGTTTTTATTTCTTTTAAATATCCAGAGCATCCAGGATTTCAAAACACTTCAAAGCGGCTCCCTTCAGCAGTGGAAAAAATACGACGTTAGTGCCTGGGCATTGTTCGCCCGCTACAGAACTGAGGGGGTCTCTTTTTCGACGAAAATAGTCGGCTAACGGGGATCGTAAACGGGAAGAAGATCACGCTTTAGACTTCTACAATACGACGAGTATTGTTGTCGTATTTTGGTCAGTACAATGACTGCTGTATTGTTCGGAGCGGAGCGCGGAACCGAATGTTTTCCATTGTGAAAGAAACCGTTTCCTTTCCTATGCGTCCGGAATAATAACAAACAAATTGGAAAGCGTCGTTAACTTTTCCCCTCCCTTCGTCCCGTATCAATCATTAGTTCGTTTACGCACAACCGTTCATCGAACCTATTGTTTCGCTCTTGTTGTCCCCTGTCACCGCTGGCTGTCCGCCCGTGCAGATGAAATGAAGGTGATAAAATGTGATGCGGGTATTTCTGGAGGAGTACCTGTAATAAATTGACGGGTAATTGTGTTGTACACGATGACAGCGGAAAACGTTTGAAGTTGGCGTTGATGAACAAGTGCTTTTATTGTTTTGGGTAATGACGGCAGGTGTTTTTCGAGTTCCTGTAATTGTTGTTATTCGTTTCGTTACGTAGCCTGCTTGTCATTAATCTCGATCTAGCTGTCATGTTTATAGATGGAATATTAAATCAGCGTTGCGTTGGTATTGACAGTTATAAAATGTCTACTTTCTTTAGTTTTCGACTTTTCTTTATAGAAAAATACTTATTAATTATATTGTATTAAACTCTTTTTCTTGCAATGGGTATTGTTTAGCCAAAAGTTTATATTTTTAAAATTCTTCTTATTTAGTATATGCCTGGATAATATAACAAACAGCTTTAAATATATTTTTCAAATCATTTATTTTAGAAAATGTAGTTTCGGCATTCCTTTACACCTTTTTCAAACATCTAAGAATAAATATTTTTATATATATATTAACAATTAATTAAGATACATTTTTTTTTAATTTTCCAATAATCCACATTTGATATGGAAAGCATTAGCTAGGAAGAGATCTTAAAAAATACTTTAAGGGTTCGTGATGACATGACTACAAGCGAAGGTCAAATACCTGGCTTCCTGATGCGTGACTGTGCTGGCGCTTTGGTTATAGTTTGTCAGTTATTTATAACTTAATTGTACAGGCAGAGGTATTCGCCCTTGCAGCTTGCGCAGAAATGATTGCAAAGGGGAGCTGCATGAGGAGAAAAATAAGTAGTATAGTAACTGACAGCCAGGCTGCTGTCAAGGCAGTCTCGAACCCTGTAACAAGGTCAAAATCCATAAACCTGGGGAAGCATACGATGGCCTTCCAGGCAGAAGTATTCGCCCATGCGGCCTGCGCAGAAATGATTGCAAAGGGGGATTACATGTGGAGGAAAATAATGACCAAGCTGCTATGAAGGCAGTCTCGAACCCTGTAACTAGATCAAAACAAGTTAGAGACAGCAAGCAATACCTCAATACACTGGCACGACACTACACAGTACCTCTGATTTAGGTGCCGGAACATGAGCCAAGGAGGGCTCTAAAAGACACTTCATAGATCCAGAGCCCGTGTGTGGAATTACCAAGGACTCTGCTAAAAGGGCGATTTGGACCTGGTTAGATAAAGAAAGTACAAAGAAATGGAGGTCGACTGAAGGTTAACTACATACTAAAGCGCTAATTGGGGGTGAGGATGCTAAATTCTCTGATAACCTAGTCAGACGCAGCAAGAAAGAAGTTAAAACCATTACTAGGTTGGTAACTGGACACTGTCCTCTGAAAAAGCATCTATACAACATAGGTAGAGTAGGCGAACAGTGTTGCAGAAGATGCGAACTACAGGAGGAGACGAGTTTACATGTACTGTGTACATGTGAGGAATTGAAAGTACTCAGAGCAGAAACATTTCGGGAAGGATCTATTGAAGCCCTCGAGGGTTCTCAAGCTTCTACTGGGCAAGACACTGGGCTTTATAGAGAGCACCAAGCTGCTCGAGTGGAAGTAAGAGATTTAATAGGAACGGTGCAGTCGGCACCTAGCTTAAGTGCTTGGACTATAGGTGCCCACTCTAACTTCAAAAAAAAAAAACTTCATTGTACGTACCTCACTATTTCCGACTATCTGGAAAATGAGCAAAGTGATACCCGTTTTCAAAAAGTGATTGTTGTGATTTCAATAGTAATATCAAATTTTGGTAAGATTCTGGAATATCTTCTATACAACAGGATCTACAGAAACGTACGTCAGTGTTTATCTACCCGGCAATATCGTTTTATGGTTGGTCGGTCCACGGTCACTAATTCAGTCCGCATCACACAATGCATTTCCTCAGTTATAGATAGTTGTTGTGTTATACACTAATTTTAGCAGAGTATTTGACTCTATTGACCACAACATTCGTTTGACGAAAATAGATGGTTTTGGTTTAAGTCCGTCTTTTACCCAGTTGATGGCATGTTATTTGTCAGAGAGAAAAGCATACGTGTTCTACAATAGATATAATACATCATGTTAAAAATATGTTTTTTGCAAATTATATTTTGAACAGTAAGAAAAATAAAAATTAAAAAGTCAAAAATAGACATTAAAAAAAACACACGACACAACAAAAGATACAAACAAAAACAAAAAACAGTTTAAAATTAAAATTAACTGCGAGACAATTTACATGGATATGTGTGCCGTGTAAACTGTCTCGTAGTTAATTTTTATTTTAATCTCTTGTTTTTTTCAAATGCCCATTTTTGACTTCTTAATTTTTAAATTTCGTAACATGACGTTTTAAGACTTGAAGATGGCATTTGTGGGGCGAAACATGTTGTCATAAATATAGTGAGAAAAATGGTATTGGAAACAAGATACAGAAGGCATTAAATTAAGATAAAAATAAGGGAGAGTAGATTTTTGATAAACAGGTTGTCCGTACGGGTATTAACACGAAAATAAAAATCTTTTTTTTATTATAATTATATAAATCATTTCTAAACTATTAGGAGTATAATAATTGGTTTCTTTAGTTAGAATTTTCGTTTTGTCGAAGCTAAATTTATGGTGGAGCTCAGTTTCATGTTTTTTAAGAGCAATTAGATATATTGTTTGACGATTTATGAGATTGTAGTCCATGTCTAATTTTTTATATCTTGTTTGATTTGGGCGACATACGTACCATTACAATCCTTACATGGAATGGAATATATTAGATTGGAATTTTTGTTAAATGGAGTTCTGGATTTTAATTTTTTTGAAACGTGACTTTAAGTTGTTTATATTTTTATGTGCTATTTTGATATGATGATATTTAAGTATAGGTAGAGTTAATTTAGATTTTTTCAGATAAATTCTTCATGTAAGGAATTATAAGAAATCATTAATGTTATTTAATGTAGGTGTATTGGTTTTAATTTTCATAGTGTTATAAAATTTATATAAACATCGTTTAACAAATTTGTTTATAAAGTGTAAGAGGTAATTACTGTTTATGAGCATATTTTTTATCTTATTTAAAGTTACGTGTCTGTTTCGTTTGACACGTTCCGTACAAACAGATATTTAGTATTTTATTATAACTTTTGACAAATGTAAGTCTATCATTTAAAAATATTTTATCTTTTCTACAGTGAATTACTTGGTAGTTATACATCATTAAACAACCATTATATCGCCTTCAAATTTTAACTGGCACGATTACGCATAATTTACAATGAGGCTGCCGTACAAATTCTCTGTTTTTTTTTGTCATTAACCGTATTGGTCATATAAGATAGCGTTTACAGAAAGGTGCTTTTGTTTTGATAAAATTAATGTGCTATGAATAATTTGAAAAACATGCATACATAACAAAGAAGAATTAAACTAGAGGGCATTGTTCGCCATCTGCTAATGTTCATAAATTAGAAAAAGATTAAAAAGGAGTATATCTACTCAATGATTTTAAATAATGAATTAAACTTAGAGTTATAAGAATAAGGCAAGATTTAATGGAGCAAAACACGATTAATTAATAAAAAAAAGATACGCCGTTAATTAAGAATAAGTAAATATTTCCAAAGAAATCTAGATTTACTTTTTCTCGTAATTACGAGTAATTACCATAAATGCAGATAAATCCTCAGTTACCTCGCAAATCAATACAAACTTAAATAACATACAAGAATATTGTCATATGTAGGTTTTTTTTTCAAAACAATCCTCCTGCAACACAAGAGGCAAAGTATAACATTAGAATATTAAGATTTTTAATTCAGAAATTGACAAAATCATCGCTATATATAATTCTTTCGCTAATTTGTGTACAGGTGGACTAAATTAGATGCATACTATAACAGTTGCAGCGGGGATCCGGAAAAAAAATGAGGTAGGCAGTCCAGAGCTACTTTTGTAAGATAAAACGTTGGTGAAATCAAATTTTAAATTTATCTTATAATAATAATAACTCAGCACTACAAGGCCCTGAGGGCCCTTGGCTTAGAGTGCCGGAACACACCGAGCCGCTGAGAAGTGTTGTCCGAATGGTGACCCAAGCAATAACCGGTACCGCTGCTTGACTTTCAAGATTGGCAATGATGCACCCTTCCTTCTCAGCCGTACTGTCGGCATTTAAATTTATCTTAGTGTTTTCAAATATTAAAAAGAAAAATATTTTTCTTTAATTTCTATTATACGATATAACTTTTTTATAATTTAAAATCTCAAAAAATATTTTAGATATGTTTATACAATTCTTTATTTGGGATTTGAATATGAAATCTATTTTCTAATAATTCTTAAAAATTTGATTATGACGTCATATTATTTTGTCTTAAATGGAAACCATAGCAGGCTATGTTATGATCAAATAACAAATTTGGCGGGTTTTACAAAAAACTATAGCATTCTATGTTTATTCTAAATATTGAGTAAGATATTGCGTTTTTCAATTTCTAATAGATTTCTAGCGTGCCATGGATACGACAGATCTATGAAAAAAAATCAGCAGAATGCCATGACAGCCAAACAAAATAATAATAATGATAGAGATATTATGCTTTCTATGCTTTGTTAATAAAATAGCAGTGTGCTATGATTGATAAATATATGAAAACGATTCCATATTCCTATTATTGAAGCAAATGATGTTTTTCATCTGTCAAATTGTGAGTGCATCGATGCTGGTTACATTATTTTATCCAATATCGTTATAGAGTTATTTGAGCTCTGTTATTGTTTAATTAGTTTCGCCTTATATTGTTATTGCAGTTATTTTTAAAAAATGGTTGAGTTCACCAATCATGATAAGTACGACATGAAAGTAGAAAGAACTCTATGAGAGCTTTAAATCTGTATTTCCTGAGATATCCCAAAAGGAATTTACCAAATGCTCGTATTTTCAAAAGGCTGGAGAATAATTTAAAAAATCACGGATCATTTAAAAAAAATTTCGCTCCACAAAATATATGAAGCCTAATAAGAGGCAAGAGGAAATATATCTTTTGGAATATGTGGAAGCCTTTCCAACCACTTCTTCCAGAGAAATCGAAAGCATTAGAAATCAGCAGTCTTCGAATTTTAAGAATTTCTTTCCGAGGTACCCGAAACCGGATAGCCAAAAATTTCGGATACCCGTAAGTCCTAATAAATACAATCCCTACAGAATTGGAATTAATTATTTTCTTTATCACAACGATTATGAAAAAAGGATCAATTTTTGCCGGCAGTGTATAGGAATATGTCAACAAAATCCTAATTTTAAAAACTATGTAATGTAATGTTCACGTTATTAGCGGCGGCATATTGTATAGGAATAATAACCATCACTATTGGAGTGACACAATTCCCCATAGAAGTAGACCCATTCGGAGACAAGGACGATTTGGTTTTAATATTGGATGTTTTTTAAAAGGTTGCAAATTTTTGACAGCTAGGCGATACATTGAATTGTGTCCAATAGTGAACGGATTCAAATATTTATTTTCAATTCCACACCAAAACTTTATGAAGGTTATTACATAATTCTAAATATTCCTGGTATTTTATTAGCGAAGCATAGAAAGTGTAATATCTCTGTCATTGTTCAAAAAAAAAAATAGTAAAAATAAAATAAGCTGGAGCTAATTATTTAACACATTATCAATTATTTTGTTTGGCTGTCATAGCACTTTGCTGATTTTTTTTCCATAGATCTGTCATATCCATGGCCCAGAAATCTATTTGTAATTTAAAAACGCAATATCTTGCTTAATATTTAGTATAAACATAGAGTGTTATATGTTTTTTTTTAAACCCGCAAAATTTGTTATTTAATTAGGTATAACAAAGCCTACTATGGTTTCCATTTAGGAAAAAATAATATGATGTCATACTTTAAAATTTTAAAGCACTATTAAAAAGTAGATTTCATATTCAATCCCAAATAAAAGAAAAAAAAGAAGTGCATGAAAATGTTCAAATAATTTTAAATAATAAGAAAGTTATATCTATCACATAATCGAAATTGATAAAAAATATTTTTTTTTAAATATCTTGAAAACGGTAAGATAAATTTAAAATTTGATTTTTCTAATGTTTTTATCTTGAAAAAGTAGCTCTGGCCGTCCTATTTCATTTTTTCGTATCTTCGCTGCAAAGTATCCCTATACACCTGGTATATTTTCTTTCTGTTATCATTTAAACACAAAAGTGAAAAACAATTTTGTTTTTCAATTTCAGTAAACAAGAACTAATATGCGATGGGGTCTATTAAGTATTCCCATTCCTCACCTTTTCCCATACGATTCATTACGATCATCCTGCTGTGTCTCAGGCTGTTTCTGGTGGGCGTGTGTCTTCCAGCTATATTACTGGCCGCAATGTTCTGCGGCACGGTCGTATTAAGGCATATCACCTGCGTGGGATTGTCATACTTGAACTTGATCTCCTTGCTGGCAAAGTTGTTCTGGAGCGACTTGGATTTGTTCTTGTCGAGAGAATTGTGACAGGCGGCCGTGCCGTTCGTGGCGCCGCCGGTTTCCCGGAAATTATCGTAGAAACTGACCGGCCGACTGCCGTTGCTGTTATTTCCCCCATTCTTGAGGCTGTCGGCGAAAGAGGAACGTCGCGGCAACGTCGAACTCCTGGTCTCCATACTCTGCGAAGATATCAGACACTGATTTAACGAGATTACGTCGCGAGCGAGAAGGATACACTCTGTTGCTCTACAAACATAATATTATTTCACACATACCAATTGAAAAGGCATAAAGAGGAGTCAGTAAAAGCCGGGGTTCCTTTTAAAAGCTTTTATTTATAACTAGAAGTATATTCCGCTCTAGAAATCAATACCCAACATCTATTCATACGGCCGTACATGCTGCTTATATTATATTATTTACTTCTGTTTAACGTGTACATATTTACATATGTACAGTGCGCATTTACATATATTGTGCATTGTGTGTGTGGGAACATTTGTTGGTGTCATAAAATCGAATTTAAACTGGCTTTAGACGCAATGAAAAGCCGTTCATTATTTCTGGTTGCCGGTCGAGCGAGTAAATTTTAAACGGATTATTCTGTGGTAAAATATTAGGTACTTAGTTGTTTTACATCTATAAACTAGGTCATAGATCTGTCTGTAGGGTGGGCCAAATGTGATATATGGTATAGGTACGTAGGTATAGTATGTCCAAGGATATAACGATTTGACTAATGATGTTTACCGCGGATTATCCACTACCTGTTGTGGCAGGTACCGAGAAATTATGCAAGTGAGGTAATGGGCCGTATTAGGAGAAATTGCAATTTTCTCAAATAGAGAATAATTATCTTTCATTTAATATAATCCACCGTCTACAGTTTACATCTCGTTATTCTAAAGTAAACAATTAAATTAAAAAACCCGATAGATCACATCAATTTTCTCAGGAATCCAAAAATGAAATGACATACTGGGTGTTCCATTTAAAATAATATACCGCAAGAGTTTTCGTTGTATGGTTACCCGATGTTATACGAACTACCGCATGTAAGCGAATGTCAGATACATGGGGAGGACAGTTAGATTGCCAGCTTGTATCGCTTGTATTTCGAATTTTTGCGTCATCTTACCAATGGATTCATAATTATTCAGAAGACAGTACCAAGAAAAATCCGCAAGGGTCGCCCTATTAGTTAATGACGTTCGTGTTTACTATTTCCAGCAGCCATTTTCTGTTTAACAACCGAGTGACATTTATTCTTTGTTTTTTTGCGTTTATGGTTTTGTGTTGTGTGAATTATATTTTTTGTTAGAGTGACTTACGGATAATTTGTTATGATATATGCAAAATAGCGACATCAAAACAAAAAAATAAACCACCATCTATCGAAAATTGGATATGTATGATTGATGGGTTTATGGAGAAAATTTTCTTCACTTGGCTTTACATACATCATGCCAAGGCGATTTAATCAAGATGCCATCGAGAATTTCTTCTGCTGCATCAGAAGTCATGGTGTGAGGAACATCAACCCCACTTGCGAGGGCTTCATAAATTCATTTAAAACATTGACAATTAATAATTTATTTTCTTAAACCATCCATCCCAGTATTAATTAATGTAGATGTAACACATAAGCCGGTACATGTTTATATAGAAAATTACGTCTGCGGTTACATTGCCAGAAAAATATATAAACAAGTGGACAAATGCGATACCTGCATGAAAAATTTACTTGTAACATCTGATGGAGAACAACATAAATTAATAATGGCAAAGCGATAAGATCTTAAATCATTAATGTTGCCATCAACATTGTTCATGAGTATTTTTCATGAATGTGAAATTGTAGTGTCCCAAGAAATTGTCAGAAATTGTTTAAACAATAATATTCGTCGCACACTCGTAGAATGTGTTAAAATTAGGATGGATTTTAGCAATATTATATGTGAACGTCATCCTAATTTAGTAGATATTTTTCTAAATAATTTAGTCAACCTTATGATTTTCGGGTGGACAAAATCTATAAATAAGATTCTTAATGGCAAAGACAGTCGTTTTAAACCTTTAACTATTAATGACCCTGTTAAAAACGTAGCTTCCCATAAACAGCAAAAGAAACAGAAATAATGTGCAACATAGTAATTTTAAATCAATTTTTAATTAGTGCATTTTGACTAATTTCAAGACATTTACAATCCTATTTTTTTTTCTTTTTTTTTCATGTTAAGATCTGAAATCACAGCTTATTATCGTGAAGTGTATAATAAAATATTTACTTACATTTGGTTTAATTGTAACAGACCATTCTATTGTAAACAAAAATGATACTTTACCAAAAAATCTGTATTTTGGTCATTTAAAAAGAAAAACAATAATTGAATATTTAATTTTTCTGGTAAAATATCAATTTTCATTTGAACTAAGTTTGTACTTCAAAACTAAGCAGTGTTAAGTCGAATGCAAAACAATTAGGCTTAATACTGTTTAGTTCAGAGGTACAAATGTAATAGCTACATCAAAATATCAGGGGTATATTTTTCAAAAAATACCGCCTTTTTTAGTTACGAACCATTGTGGTGTGGGTTTCAATAATATCTCCAATAGTTGTGAATCCATAGGTAAGATGGCGCTCTTAAAAAAATTACCAATTTTTATACAAAGAGAGACCATTCTATTTTATCCTTTTCTATGGTCAGATATATTAGCGTAGCAGGCATGGCTTCATGGCTTGGCTCTCGCATTACCGTAGAATGCCGATTGCGTTAACCCGCGTCCACATTATGCCGAAAAAAGCGCAAAGACTTCCAACGGCCTAGGCCGCCCGGCAATGTCGAACAACAAAAGTCGAGCAGCTTCAAAACGTCCACATTTGTGCCGGCAGTTTTCGGCATTCATTGGTTATTTATGCATTCAAATATATGATAGTTCACTTGATAGACTTTTGATACGTTGGTACATCACTAATCATTTTGACCAAATTTTCTTTAGATCACTCTTTTTTTTAACTCACGGTGAGAATTTGAAAAGAAACGTATGAATTTTAAGAATAGGGAAAATAATATAAATTTGTTCGTTGGCCAAACTGAGTATCACTCATCCGTCGTTCGCGCGCTTTAACTTCAAACCACAAGAACGGAGTGGTGACTGCCATTTTGAAGATTGATTTTCACCTTTAACAAGTGCTTGTGGAAGTCTGATATTTTTACGAATTTTTGTTAATTTTTTATTAAGATTTAAGTTGTTAAGATGTATGTAGGTCAACATTAGCCTTCATTAACCATCGATAACACACTGAGAGAAAGGTTTGGTGCAACCAAAAAAAAAATATATATTGTGTCAAACAACTTCTCTATTTGTGTATTCTCAACAGTCTGTAGTTTTAATCCAAATACTCGGAAATGTTTGAAGTTATTGTTTGGAACGAAAATACGTGTTTCTTCTTTCAAATATTTGTTGTGGTTTGTAGTTTTTGCAGTGCACACGTTGCATGAGATTAGTTTTTTGTAGCAAATACATGGATAGTTTTAATTAAACAGTCATTGCGTTTGGATAAAATACTATCAGTATTCTATTCAATAGACAGTGTATATTGTATTAAATACTATAAAATATTTTTCCAATGCAAAACAATATATTTTCGAGAAAAAATTGGTAATGGTAGTAAGTAAGCCTATAACAGACTATGTTTTTGAAACTGAAACTGATACAAACGAACTTTTGAATAGCAAAAATAACTGAATATTAGTTTCCTAGCCTGCTGATACTAAACAAGAAAACAGTTAAGTGATACATTAGCGATCTCAAAATAAAACGCTATAATCGCAGGAAAAGTTTAAATGTTTGCGTACTCACCAATGATAACATTTACATTTTCTTATCTTATTTTAATAGAGTTCACACATGCCAAGTTCTACAACGAATGGCTGACACTAAAACAATCACGTTGTTTCGTTCAATGCGTTTAAATGTTGTTGTTCAAACAACAAAAAAATATTGGTCCAACAAATATATGTTTTAAGGTTATTGCTACCTAAAATAGTTGTTTGAACCAAAAAGCAAAAACTCAAGCAAAATGAAATTTTTATTCCAATATTGAGCGTTGTTTGCTTTAAGATATGACGTATTTGTTTTAATTAAAAAAATTGAATCAAATAAACAACATCCAAATTTCGATGTTTTTTGATATAAAGAATTCCTTTTTCTCAGTGCATTAATTTTCTTTTTATATATTAAACTTTCGCAATATTTCTTCTGTGTATTTTAAAATTAACTTGAGCTCCACGAAGAGTTATAAAAATACAAAAACTGTTTCATATAGTTAAGAAAAGTATAACTAACAACTTCTTGCGGGTTTCGCCGTGTGTCAAAACTTTCGCTCGACGTTTCGCTGTTCATACTGACAGCTTCTTCAGGATAACTGAACTGATTGTCCATGGTCCGACATTCTTCTTATATATTTTGACCGTGACGGCTTGTAGTAAGCTCTTCCACGTGTTGCTAAGGTGGTACCCTTCTTCTCTGTTAACGGTTTTATTCTTCTCTATTTCTATGGCTTCCCTGATGAGTCTTTTCCCGTAGTTCTTGGTGGTAGTTATTACTTTTACATTCTTGAAATCCATTTTGTGTCCGGTGTCGTGCATGTGTTCTGCCACCGCTGATTGCTCGGTCCTTCTTAATCTTGCGTCCCTCTCGTGTTCTTTTATTCTTATGTCGATGGCTCTTCCTGTTTGTCCGATGTAGCACTGTCCGCATTGGCATGTTATCTTGTAGATACCTTCTGTGCGCCCGTAAGGTATCTTATCCTTTCCTCTCTAAGAAGAAGACGTCACTGGAGACAACTACAGAATCACGAAGAGGGATGACGTGTTTACCTTACATAGCAGGAGTCACCGAAAAAGTAGGCCGAATTTTGAAGAAACGTAACGTACAAGTACGCTTCGGGACTGCAACGTCGATCCAGCAGTATCTACCGACCGCAAAGGATAAGATACAGGCTACGTCGGACAAACAGGAAGAGCCATCGACATAAGAATAAAAGAATACAAGAATGTCGGACTATGGAGAATCAGTTCAGTCAGAAGAAGCTGTCAGTATGAACAGCGAAACGTCGAGCGAAAGTTTTGACACACGGCGAAACCCGCAAGAAGCTGTTAGTTATAGTTACACCGGCCGTGAAAGCCTACGCAGTGTTATCACAAGCCTGTACGGGGAGGAATTGTACTTATCTACTAGACGACTAGATTCTCTACGCACCAAGAAGAACAAGTTATTGTCAACTTTGGCATTTCTACGTCGATGCCGAGACAAGAAAATTACACCTAACTTCGTAAAGTTGAAACATCACATAACAACGGATGCCGCAAAGAATATCTTAAAAAGAACGGAGGAAGCCTTACTACGAGAACGAGTGCATCAAGTGTATACGGAGCTACATCTGATTTCCAAGATGATCATGGAGCTACATTTGACATTAGCCAACAAAATGTCAAAAGAAGATTGGGACCTTATCGACCGCATAACCTGGGAAGCAGCAGAAACTGAGTTCGAGAAATCCAGAACAACACAAGTGAAGAAGTTTACAACGATGGAAGAAAAGAGGATCAAGGAGCAACCTGGTACACTGAAAGAACGTTGTGATTAATTTATCAACGAAGCTACTGTCTGCAGACGAAACAAAAGTACTTGCCTTAGGGATGAACTACGGCATTGCACCCAAAAGAGTACCAACAGAAGAAATCATCACGAAGGTAGAAGCAGCGATCAAAGGAATTCCAAACATCGAAGCAGAAGAAGTGCGTCAAGAAGTAAGCAGAGCATTGAAGAAAGCAGAGCCACCGAAACGCAACCTATCCAGGGAAGAAGAGGCAGCACTTACAAATTTGAAAGCTGAAGAAGACATCGCTATCCTCAAAGCAGACAACGGGAATGCAACAGTACTACTAAATAAAGAAGATTACCGGAAAAAGATGAATGAACTACTTGACAAGAACACCTACAAGGAAATAAGAAAAGATCCAACGGAGAAGATCACAAAAACAGTAAGGGAGAGCATAAAGATTTCATCGATACCTAAAGAGATGCAGAACAGATTGCTACCAAGAGACGCTAGACCAGCCAGGCTGTATGGAATACCAAAAATACATAAAGAAGGAGTGCCATTAAGACCGATTGTAAGCAACATTGGATCACCGACCTACGAATTGTCGAAATATTTAGCTAACTTACTAAAGCCATATACCGGACAAACTGCAACGTATGTGAAGAATTCGAAACATTTCGTGGATATTCTGTCTACGCTAAAGACTGAACCTACAGACATTTTAGTAAGTTTCGACATTATATCGCTATTCACTAACATACCCACGGAGGACGCACTGGCCTTACTTCCAGAACTTGGACTACAAGAAGACATCATTGGATTAATGAAACTGTGTTTATCCACGACATACTTTTTGTATGAAGGAAAATACTACGAGCAGAAGAACGGAACAACAATGCGAAGCCCTTTATCACCAGTAATAGCCAACTTGTTTATGGAAGCATTTGAAGAAGAAGCCCTAAGTTCCAGCGATATGAAACCCAAGTGTTGGCTGCGATATGTCGACGATACTTTTGTAATATGGCAACACGGAGAAGAAAAACTACAACAGTTCTGAAAGAACAAAATGGAAATCTCCCTTTCCTGAATGTTGAAGATTAAGAAGGACCGAGCAATCAGCGGTGGCAGAACACATGCACGACACCGGACACAAAATGGATTTCAAGAATGTAAAAGTAATAACTACCACAAAGAACTTCGGGAAAAGACTCATCAGGGAAGCTATAGAAATAGAGAAGAATAAAACCGTTAACAGAGAAGAAGGGTACCACCTTAGCAACACGTGGAAGAGCCTACTACGAGCCGTTACGGTCAATGGAGCGGAAACTACACGGTTGGATGCACCAGGGGCGTATATAAGAAGAATGTCGGACCACGGAGAATCAGTTCAGTTATCCTGAAAAAGTTGTCAGTATGAACAGCGAAACGTCGAGCGAAAGTTTTGACACACGGCGAAACCCGCAAGAAGCTGTTAGTTATAGTTACACCGGCCGTGAAAGCCTACGCAGTGTTAAGAAAAGTATTTTGTAGGTATGTAGATGCTATTTTCGGCGTTTTTGTACATCAGTCGCAACTCCGATAGCACTCAGTGGCACAATGCTGCTCTTGTAATAATTAGTGAAGAGAAACATCACTCCCGACGCAGACGGTGCTTTCGGGTATGTCCACTCCATATTTGCCCTTAGTCTAAATAGCAAATAAGGCCGTACAAGGCCTGTTGGCACATCTCCACTTCTCCAGCCCGCGCGGCTTTCTTTGAAGCGGACCGACACATGAGCGATTTCAGTTGGCAAGCCGATCGGCATATCGCGGCATAAAAAACCAATCGGCATGTGCCGATGGTCACGTCCACATTATGCCGTCAAAAGCCGCACGGTCTAGGCCGCCGGAAGCCGTCCGACTTTTCTCGGCATAATGTGGACGCGGCTTTAGGATATTTATTTATTTATTATTTAGATATTTATTAAATAATATTTAACTATAACAACGATTATCTTTTCTTCAATTTTACTTTGTGCGTAACAACAGAGATGCATAGCTAGCGACTTACTGATAAAAATCAATAGGCGGAAGGAAATTAGCAGAAATAAGTATTTGAAGGCGTTGAATTATATTTTATTATTAAAACTATTTGTTATTCGCTCATTTGGTTCGCAATTAACTATTTTGAGTGTGGTCATAGCTCTACAACCATGAAAATGCATCAGCAGTTGTATCCATAACAAATTCAACGCCTTCAAATACTTATTTCTGTTATGGATACAACTGCTGATGCATTTTCATGGTTGTAGAGCTATGACCACACTCAAAATAGTTAATTGCGAACCAAATGAGCGAATAACAAATAGTTTTAATAATAAAATATAAATGTTTTATAATTTATTCTGATTAAGTCTGCGTATTTATATGTATGGTCAAACATAGCTACCAAATATGTATGTTGTATATTACAACGTTTGACAGTTTAGTCTACGTCTTAAATGTCACCAGTGTCAATGCATTTGTATCTATACATTTAGTTCCTTTAGCAGCTATCAATTTTGTTTTATGCACTTGTGCGATACATATTTGGAAGTTATCTTTGACAGTACAGGTAGAAAGAATTAATCGTAATAAATCAGAATAACAATATTTTATTGTTAAAAGTGCTAATTTTGTTATTCGCACAAACACTAATGCACAAATGTCTGTGCAGGGTAGTGCCTTTATGTTTAATATCTTATTATCAAAATTAAATTTATTATACGCAGTACTTAATTTTAATACGTATTTAATACGTCATTGTAACAAATTTGCATATCTACTGATTTATTTGATCTTTAATGAATTGATAAATAGCATTACTAAAGCAAACTCATATGTGTTAGATGCTGGAACCACTTTAATTACCTCTTTCTGGCAATTGCTTGAACCAATACGTGATCCAGTGATTTCTTAAATGCGTAGACTAGTAATGGCTATATTGTAGAAGAATATATCATTTCTATTCGTTCGTGCTGCCTATTATTAGCTAATTGTTGTTTGTAATCATTACACCTTGTATGAAAATTAGGAGGATTGTTTAGTAACCTTGATAAAAAGTTTTTTGCTAGGTGTTATTAATTAAAAATTATATTTTATGTATGTAGAAGTAAATATTATTAATTTATTTGGCAAAAATGACAACACATTATTGTTATATTTAACTATACTTGCAGTGCAAATTTTATAAATTAGGAGTGGTCCTATGGGAACTAAAGGTTGGAATATTTCTGAAAAACAGTTAGTTAGAAAGCTTTGATTTATTATTGAATTACTAATATGGCTTAGTAATGAATCGATCAAGGTAAATCATTTAAATCTGTAAAGGACATTCGACATTCACTATAAAAGCAGTTCATGTAACATAGTTCAAAGATTAATTCAAATATAGTAATGACAATTGTTTAATAGAGGAATTAATCAAATTTGCGACGCGATTAATGACAATAATGTTTTCGCCATTGAAGTCAACATTTCACGAGAAATATGCATAATGCATGCGAAGTTATGTAATTTAAAATGGCAGGTTAAGGAAGAAGTAGCAGAAAAACGAGGTCAGATGTGTGTGTAGCGTTCATTCTGATATAATGCCGATTTGGAGAAAAAATAATTTAATTCATAACTACGGTAGAAGCTTAAAATTTAAGAAAACTTCTACAATAACATAAGTGTTAGTACTTTTATTAATTTCGCGACTATATAAACCACGGTGCTGGCGAAATTTAATTCAATTTTCCAAGTATTAGTTATTAATAGTTTATCCAAAACTATCGACGTATACATTTCAAAACATTATTGCATCTAAAACGTGTGCAACCAAATTACTTTATAGCTTACTACATAAATAAACTTCTATTTAATTATTATTAAAAACAAAATATTTATGATTTGGGATGATTAACAAATGTTATCCAGCAGCAAAATAAGAATGGTTTACTTACTAAAATATTTACATACAGATTTGCGTTGTAGATCTAGATATATGGTGTATATACAAGGTTGGCAAAATATTTGGATGCAATTCTTTAACCCATAGATGACTTGATCTACAATTTTGAAATTTCACACACTGAAACTAGAAACTTTTCTGATTATTTTGATATAAATAAATTTTAGCTATGACAAATACTGTTTACGTAATTTGCCGCTATTTTGGATTTTTTTAAATATACAATTAATTAAATTAATAAAATTAATATGATTATTGCGTTACAAAATCGTAATGTTGATTTTGTCCTTGTTAGGGCAATGCACAACTTGTTTGAGTATAGTTGGTCATTTTATGTTTACTTTAGAAAATCATCAGAGAGTTCTTTTTGCTATCGTTTTATTTTTGTTAAATTTAATTGGATCTGCGTTGCATGGTTTTTGAATTACAAATCGTTTTTGTGCAGCGTCTTCGAAATTTGAAAATATCTCCGAAATTTTAGGGCCGAATATAGTGGGACATTGGAGTTTGGGAAGACAAGTAATGGTGATGTCACCGGCATAGCCCTGCGCGTGGAAGCCTGCCCCAGTTCAGAGAGTAGGCCGTCCACCACAAGGCACCACAGCAGTGGTAACAGAATTCTTTTTATTTCTTAGTTATGTTGCCGATCCACCTCGTAATCATTGGCTCGACTCCATGTTTTCGCAGCGCCCTTTCCATCGACAGGAACGACGTCCTGTCAAAGAAGCCCTCAATGTGCAGGAAGAACGCTAGTGCTATTTCTTTGTTGTTGCTATTTCTACTCCACGAGCCAGGTCATGAATGGCCTGCTCGCAGGTTTTACCAGTTTGTTAAACAAATTGGTTCTCATGAAGAGGCAATATTACTAGAGCCGAGTCTCTTAGGTGCTTGCCAATTATCTTCTCAAGAGTTTTGAGAAAAAATGGGGTAAGACTGATGATCCGGTACGACTTCGCTTCCATATAGGACGCCTTGCCCTGTTTAGGAATGAATACCACCCTGGCCTCTCTCCAGCTGTTTGGCGTGTAACCCATCGCCAAGGTTGCCCTTAGAAGGGTACATAAAACTGGGGGTAGTGCCTCCAGGTCTTGTTGTAATAGTGCCGGGAAAATGCCGTCCAACCAGCCGATTTTGAAAGGTTTAAAGAATTCAATTGCCCATTGACCGGTGTGAACTTGGCAAGCAACTTTATTAAAAAAAAATAAACGTAGTACGGTTCGATTGTACTTCGTTTGTACCCGTTTGTACCACCTTCAGTTTCGTTTGTACCTCAAAGGTTAAAAAATAAAAAGGGTTAAATAAATGTCGGCAAACAAGTACAAGTTATCGTTTGTACCCGTTTGTACCTCCATTTAAATCGTTTGTACTTCCACCAAACCGGAAGTAGAAATATTTGAAAATAAGTAAATCGGCGAGAGAAATTTCGCTCATTTTGAGATATCGGAAAAACCCGCCAACGCTATTTCGAAAGAGCATCGTTTGTGCCCGTTTGTACCTCTTTTTACATCGATTGTACTTCAACCAAACCGGAAGTAGAGACAATTGAAAATATGTCAAAGAGAGAAATTTGGCTATTTTTTGAGATATCAAAAAACGCTCAAGGCTATTCGAAAGAGCATCATTTGTACCCGTTTGTATCAGCTTCGGTTTCCTTTGTACCTCAAGGGTTAAAAAATAAAAAAGGTTTAAAAAAATTCAGCAAGCAAGGACAAGATATTCAAAAACGAACAACACTATTTGAAAGAGCATCGTTTGTACCCATTTGTACCTCTTTTAAAATCGTTTGTACTTCAAAGGGAACCGGAGTACGGACATTAGAAAATATGTCGGACAGAGAAATGTTGCTAATTTTTGAGATATCGCAAAGTGGCTAACGCTATTCGATAGAACATCGTTTGCAACTGTTTGCACCTTTTTTGAAATCGTTTGTACTTCAAAGAAGCCGGAAGTAGTTCTTTTGAAAATTTATGTTACATTTTTGTCTTAATTGAACAAGGTTCCCACCCCTATTTTGAAAAACATATAAATACAGATATTCTGCATTTTTCCAAATTGGGTCAGACAACCTAGCAATGTGACCATTATTTATTAATTAACTATGTATTTAATTTTTACTTTGTGAGACTTTTAGGTATATTCTTAAATGTAAATGAATGTATTTAACATCAACTATACTTTTCTTATTATCTAATTATTATGGACCTCTGCTAGCGAGATTATGAAGAGAGATATTCAATTGAGTCGTGTAACGGCACATTCAACGAATTGAATCGAATGGCATTGCCTGTTGTGCGATATCTCAAACATTAGCAAATTTCTCTCTCGAACATATCTTCAAATATTTCTACTTCCGTTTTACTTGAAGCACAAATGACTTAAAAAGAGGTACAAACGGTATAAATGATGCTCTTTCGAATAGCCTTGGCCGTTTTTTGATATCTCAAAAAATAGCAAAATTTTATCTTGGACATATTTTCAATTGTCTTTACTTCCGGTTTGGTTAAAGTACAAACGATGTAAAAGGAGGTCCAAACGGGTCCAAACAATGCTTTTTTCTTAGCTGTTGGCCTTTTCCGATATCTCAAAAATAGCAAAATTTTTCTCGCCAACTAACTTATTTTCAAATGTTGCCTACTTCCGGTTTTGTAAAAGTACAAACGATTTAAATGGAGGTACAAACCGGTACAAACGATGCTCTTTCGAATGACGTTGCCCGTTTTCGAATAACTTGTACTTGCTTGCTGATTTTTTTTAACCCTTTCTATTTTTTTAACTTTTGAGGTACAAACGAAACTGTGGTACAAACGGGTACAAACGAAGAACAATCGAACTGTACCACGTTTATTTTTTTTTTATAAAGTTGCTTGCCAAGTTCACACCGGTGTTGACATGTGAATGAAAATTGCTAACTTAATTTCTAAAGGAGCTATGGAAGCTTGAGGCATTACAGCAGGACTGTGTATACTTCTATACTAACGTTAGAATATCAATGTTATAGCGCATGTGTTTGTGTACCCATAAATACATGTATGAGTATTAAAATAACCTTGTTGATTCGCATGAGTACCTGTGTGTGAACGAGGTCACCAAATGAAATAAACAGAGGAAAATCCACACACCCTGAAGCTATTAAAAATTGTTAATGAGACGTCAGTATCACCGCTAGTCCACTAACTGCGTGAACATCCCCGAATATCGACTTGTTTTATCGTGTACAGATAGAAAACGAGGCATCCGCATTTTTTCACGTGAAATCTCGAGCCGGTAACGTCCATAGAATGTTAAACCATAAAATGTGAAAAGAAACCGCCTCTCACTGTTTTCAATATTTACAACATACGTAACTGCATAACTATGCATCTATTTAGATATAGGAAATATATTTCGTTTTCTTCGGGAGAAATTATTCCCGTCACGTAACGCTGCACGAATGTTCGTCGGCTTGGCCGCGAAGAATTTATTTTTTCACGGTTCGAGTCCGCCACCGCTGCATTGTCTACCGGTTTAATGACGTGTTAACAACCGTACTTGCATATATCGTTGCGTAATAAACAATATAAGAGGCGTTCCGTCTGAGAGCCGGTCGTAATTTGTAAGATGTGTTTTGATAACGGACGATTTTCGATTTTTACCCGCGTACATAACGACTAAAATGCTATGTTTTTCAATCGGTCACGATCAACAAGCCATAACTTCAAATACTACGGGCGCGTTAATGACCAATTTTGAATTTTATGAGTGCGCCAGCGCTATTACACGTTTTTGTGTATAGTTAACGCTTTTATAAGCTATTTAAAATAGTATGTTAGTATTCAATGTTACTAACCATTGATTCAAGACGTGATAATATTATCAGATGTAAATACGTACATAAAATATAAAAATGGGGTGTAACTTTTTTTATTACTGATTATAATTATTCACGAATCTCATAGATAAGAAACTAAAAGAAATAAAAAAAAAACTTCAAAAACATAGAAGCAAGTAACTTTTACCAAGGCGCAAAGAAAATAAGACGAATAGGAAGTATCGCCTTATCTAAAAAAGGAGATTGAATATAAACCATTGAAGCAAAATTAAATAAATGAGTAGAATATTTTCATTAAGTCTTAGAATATTGGGAATTGTGAAAAACATATCGACGATCTAGGAGCTGGGGAGCGGAAATTAATGCTCTACTTTGTCGACAAAAGTTGCGCTGCCACCGAGCGCAGACCCACGAACTATAACTAATCTGGCGTAAATTCATATATATATATATATATACTTGTTAATATTAAAAATGTCTTGTTTAGGGATATACCAAATATTTCATAACTTGGTAATAACTATTACTATTACTATTATAGTCATGAAATATTTAGTTATATACATTACATATGATAAAATGTGGATATAAATTACAACACTGAAATAATACTATAAGATATTTTATTTATAAAAGTTATAGTATCTGAACAAAGTTAATGCACAACGACGTGTCTTTCACAGTTTTAGCGCAGTTGAATACAGCAGAATTAATTGGTCTTTTTGACATCGTAGTATGGCAATATTTATTTTTTGTAAATTCAAGGTTCCGCAATTTTACATCACTGACCTTTTTTCACAATAATCGTTAATTACTTTAATCAACTAAAACAAATGCCACTGAGTTTCTATAATATTCGTAATGAGAATAAAATAACGCACAAAGTTTTAAACTAAAATCGAACTATAACTAAATAATAGACTATAAGACTTGGACTATTAACAAAATTCATCTTCAACGTAAAACATGGACGGCATGGACATGCGCCTACTCCTATCTATCATCACGCAACTTGCATTAAGCTTTGTCCACATGAGCGATAAACATGTCGTAAAATAAATGTAGCACGTCAAGTTCCGGAGATATTTAAAAATATTTGAGACTTTAAAATATTCGCATGTTGGTCTAGCCATATCCTCCGACCGTTTTGATAAGAAACACATCGAAATCTTAACACATTAGATTTTGTTGTTGTTGTTTTGGCTCAACGAGTTTAAGCCAGGTGGATTGAAGTGTTATAGTATTTACAAATGAACGCCATCGATAATTAGCTTTTTAAATGCATACGCCAACCATTCTAGCACAATAACTAGTTTTCCACTG